>CATIXQ010000023.1:9670927-9686860 GCA_949711755.1 Leptidea juvernica
AGACACCAGGAGAACATAAATATGGAAGCGGTGATAGTAATGTCTTTCATAGTTAGTTAGTTTAGTAGTTGGTTGAAATCATGTGTCATCCTAGCAACATGTAGCAGGACTTCATATGCAGTTAAGAGGTTCATGCAATGCAGGCTTTACTTCTAACATGTGTACTTTGTACACACGCAATTTTTTTGTGAACTGAATTTGGATTGGATTGGAATGAAACATAGAGTAAATAATGAAATATATGTTTATTGCACACAACAAAATAATTAAATATAGCATAAATCAAGAATACATATCAAGCAATAGTTTACTGTTACTCTATAAGTCGCTAATCCTGAGCCAAATCGAGTACGCCTCCATTGTCTGGTCACCTCAATATAATACATATACTGATATGCTTGAGTCTATTCAAAGACGTCTTCTTTGCGTATTGACGATTAGGTTTGGTCTAAAAAGGGAGCTGACTACATATGAGGAAAGGCTATCTCACTTCAAGTTACTGAGCCTCGAGAGTCGTCGCAAATTGCATGGCCTAACGACTTTATACAAAATACTGGATGGCACAATTTCTACTTCCCTCTTGTCGAATATCCATCTAAGAGTTCCCAATCGGTCTTCAAGACATGAACAGCCTTTTATCATTCCGTTCTGCAATAATAACGTGTCCTTCCATAACCCTATCTATAGAATTTGTCGTCAATACAATGCACTACTACTCGAAATCAGAGAAGTACCTGACATCCACAGTTCATCTGTTTGTAAATGGAAATCTAGTTTATATAAATTCCTTCATTAGTTTAAATTTTTAAAAAAAGCATCTTAATATAACTACCATAATTATTCACTTCTATTTGTCCAAATATATATGTTTTTTGCTGTTGCATGTTTGTTGCATGTTTTGTTGCATGTTTACATGCTGAGTACACACCCTCGTGGAGTTGCAGCCTATCTTGTATTTGGCTGATAGTTTATTTTTTTTATTATGTATTTGATGTAATTCTGTTGTGTGTACCTATTAAATAAATAAATAAATAAATAGGCGGCACAAGCATAATATGACAGCGAAGAATACTAATAAAACAATTCTAATAAAAAAACAACTGACTTAAAAAAAACTATTTCAAAACAATAGATACAATATGCACTAAAAATTATATATATAATTTCGTATTTTAAAACAATCTAATTAATCTAATTCTAGTTTTTTTTTACACTCGGTGTCAGTAGGCTTCTTACTACATAGTTGATATGTTTATTTAAAAAAAAAATTTCATATTAATGTCATTATATACTATCTTTTTCATTATTGATTAGAACCCTTTCTTGGGTAAGGCGTCCTGCAGCTTATTCCAGGCCTCTCTATGCATTGCTTCCTTTATCATTAAGTTTCCTGGTATAACTTTTATAATAATCTTATCAACCTTTTCTTAGGACACTCTTTTCTATATAGTCGCTTCTGATGTCCATCTACTGTCTGTGCATTTTGCTTTATAATTATTATAATTCACTTAATTTTTTAATGGATTATTTTGCGCGCATAACTCGTTAAGTAATTTTTAATATTTAAAATTTAAAGTTCACATAGTTTTAATGTGTATAAATACATATTCATCTCATATAATATGTTTTAATAAATATATTATGTTTCACATTCTTAATATGCTATATTTATTTCAGGTAGGAGCATACCAAATCTATAATAAATATAAATTAGCTAATTAGTAGAAATTTATTAAGTCAATTAAAATTTGATAGTATCAAAAATAGAATAAATTAACTGTGCAATTATTAGTATTATAATTAGTGTATCGTGCCATAGATCTTGAGCGGTGTATTTGAATGCGTAGAACTCAAAAATAGTGATAATAAATATTAAAACCTGATCGTTAGTCTACACATATTCCTTGCTAATTCTAAAAAACGGTTGGCTATTCGAATAATAGAAGGGTGGTAGAAAATAACGATGACAGATAAAATCACTGACCTGTTTAAATACCACTGGACAGGCTGTTCCATATGTTTGACAGCAAATTTTTTGTGCCTATTTGAAGCGCCACTCGCGAGCGTCCAGAGAACTAATTTTGATGTGTAATACAAATAGCTGCGACGGAACGTACAATACTCTGAAGTATTTTTGCATTTTGAATTAATTTCGTTCGTTTTCCGTGTTATTTATACTTCAAGAATCAATGTAATAAAGTAACATTTTTTTGTAAATAGTTTCCCACCATGTATCGATGTTTGCTGAGGTTGTCATCACTAGTCTTAGTAACGCAGACTCTCGCAGACATGGCCAACAGCGCCAAAATGGCGAATATCGTATGTGGTAATATGTGGTATATAGTAGAGGTCAGTGGCTGAAATATTCAATATTGTAACTTTTAAACCATATCAGGTAAGAGTGTTTGACATTCTGTCACAGTGCCGATCTGGTGACAGTAGAGCAAAACACCATGGGTATGTTCCGATATGCTCTGCGACCACTGTACAGTGTGACGTCAATTTAGTATACTATATATTGGTTACTATTTTAAACGGAACGAAATCCCGTATACTGTCAGCCGTATTTTTTGACGCAGCATTCAAATGAGTGTATTAAAGTTTTCTAGTTCATTAAAAAAAAACTTGTTGGAGTACTGTCAAATATTTGGGACTAGCTGACTCGACAGACGTGATCTGTTCATAATAATATAATAAAAAAAAACTCTTGCGGATAGAATTATGGAAAATCCGTTCTTAGCTAACCTCTACTCGGTGAAAAGAATATTCCTACCAAATTCAAGTCATTAGCTTTAATGGTTCTAGAGATATCGTGATAAGTGACTATATATCTTATATATAATATATATATAAGAGATTTCCACGATTGTTTATAAAACTTTAGGCACTCGAATGGTTTTGACTGATCACGTGATCAAAGTACTGGGAGTACCTTACCTCGAAAACGCCAGTGTTCACAGTAGAATATGGCGGCGATTTATGACGTCATATATTTCCCTAGGGTACTGCGGCAGTATACTGGCAGTTCATAACAGAACGAATTTTTCTACAGTGATAGCAGTGTACAGTGCTCGCAGTGCATATCAGAACATACCCCATAGGGCACTTTCGACGCCATACAAATCGTAGTTAAGTTTCACGCGATCGAAAAGGTAAAGTATCTCACACTTGTGACTTGGCTGAATGACTGCGATCATTTCGTTTTTGCATAACAAATACAATTCGGTGAATATATTGTACAATATTGTAAAATTTAATTGTGAACTCAAAACCGTGAGTGAAATCATGTGATTCAGACCATAGGCTAACAATATACTAGTGAAAGACAAACAAAACGTGAAATTTCTACGCAAGCGGATAGGGAGCCATTTGAGCTTTTTGCGAAATTCAGACACGTGGTCATACTTACGTAGTCCAAATATAAAACGAATATACATGTTCTGCAATCGTTCAAGCTTATCCAACTGGAGTTCGGTTAAGTCGACATATGAAATGTCAGCGTAGTCAAGAATGGACAGGAGAAGGGATTGAGCGAGTGAAGTTTTCGTGGGAATAGGAAGAAAATTTTGGAGTTTTTTTAATGAGTGAGAGGCAGCATAGAGCTTCCTACTAACTTCTTTTAATTGATGGTGCCAAGACAAATTCCGATCAATGAATACGCCCAAGCTCTTAACAGAGCAGCTAAAAGGAATAAGAGTTCCTCCTACAGAAATGAGAGGTAGATTACTCCACTCAATTTTATGGGTTAGTTGTGAGCTACCAACAATAATACATTGAGTTTTCGACGGATTCACTTTTAGTCCATGGGCAGTACTCCATTCCACGATTGTTGTTAAGTCTTTGTTAGTGTTTTTAATAGCTAAAGGCAGACCCTCGAGAGAAGATTGTGAGTATATCTGGAGATCGTCTGCATACATATGATACCAGGAAGTTAAATTTTTAGTTATAGAGTTAATAAAAATTGCAAAAAGAAGAGGAGATAGTACACCGCCTTGTGGAACTCCAGCGGAAAGGTTAGACCAGGTTGAAGTGTTATCATCAATCTTAGTCCTTTGCCGACGCCCACGTAAATAGCTTCGAAACCACCCTATCACTGTTGGAGATACGTTAATAGAACTCAACATGCTCAGCAAAATATCAAAGTCAACAGTGCAGAAGGCATTACTGAAGTCGAGTAGTGTAAGTATTGTGAGCTGTTGCTTATCCATGCCAGATCGGATATCATCGGTAATTTTTATAAGTGCAGTAGTTGTACTATGTCCTGGACGAAAACCAGATTGGAGAGGGTTAAGAACACTGTGCTTATTAATAAATATAGAGAATTGTTGATGGACTAAGCGTTCAAGAACCTTGGAAAGAAAAGGTAGTATAGATATGGGGCGATAGTCAGAAAGATTATGTGGTTTAGAAATTTTAGGTATTGGAATAACATTAGCGTCTTTCCAGGCTACAGGAAATTGGCCAGACGTTATAGAAAAATTAAGAATATGGGAGATTGTAGGAACTAGGATATCTATGATAGGAAGGATCATATTACGACTAATGCAATCACTACCAACGGCCTTAGATGTAACAGACAAAATGGTTTTTTTAATTTTCATTGAGAAGTCGTAAACAGTCAGCCACGCTAAGAGTTAGCTCCTTATTATTTACAAAATTAAAACACTAGCTAACGCCTATCTATCAAATTTTTTGCGTGAGTTTAGAGTGTATAATAATTAGGCGATCTCTTTCAGAATCAAGTTACCTAAGGGTGTAGGAAATTTCATTTTTAAGCTATTGCATAGCTTGTATCGCGGGCCTTGAGCGTGGAGACCGAATCCAGAAATTCCGTAACGAAAATAACCTTGCACCCACTTACTAGATGTATATAGATATTTCGCCACGGTCATTACAGTTGCCGTGAAACAGCGGTTATCACGTATGCTTTTTATGCAGAAGGTCCCAGGTTCGAGCCTGGGGTACGTCTTTTTTTAATTTCTTTATTTTTATTTTAAATAACTTAATAAAAGAAATATTTAAGTGATAAGTCTTACATTATCATTTTTTATCTCTCTTTACTAGTCTAAAAAACAATTTTTCAAATAGATTTTTCGCATTAGACGTATTCATAAGTCAGTAAGTGATCTTAAACATGTAGCTATACTTACGGCTAAATTATAAATAAATTTTAATAAAATAAATAATAAATTTTTAAAATAAATTTTCTTAAGATGTTTCGTTTGCACCGAATTGGTGCTAATAGCGAGTCAAAGTTTTTTTTTGTAAATCCTATTAGAATAGGATATAATTCATTGTAATAGTTTTCATAAGAAAACCAACTGTGTGTCTAATTAATAATTTATTTAATTATTAATTAACTTTAACTATTTTTGCGAAATTGTCGCTGGTCTATATTATTAACCTCATCGCATACCTTTAGTCACCTAAAGGTATGCGATGCAAACTAGTTTATATCCCTGTGGCATAAAAACTTTTTAGTAGAGTAAACCAACCAACATCAAATATGGAGGCTTTGTGTCAAATGATGCTGTCAAGTGATGGCTGTTTCTGCCGTCAAGGTCAAAAGCCAAAATATTTATTTCAATTAGACCACCTTTGAATGTCACACTTTATTAGAAAAACGTAATCTAAGATCAAATAATTGATTCTAATACGATTCGAATGGACAGGCATGCCAAAAAAAGAAGTTTCTATGCAGAATAAGGGCTATAAGAAATTCCTACACTTTTAAAAGTAATTGATTTTCTTACAGGATGTTTATAATTTTATCAATATTTGGATGTGACGGCGATGTAGGATAGATACCACATACTAGGTACAGTAGGTGTACACTATGATATAGCAATAAAATAATGAAAAAGATAAAACGAATACTGTGCTTGTAAAGTGTGCTTAAGCGTATATTTAGTATATTTCCTACTAGTGAGTTATCCATCCTTATATTAAAACCTAGGTATGAGAATTTAGTGTGCATTATTCTCCTGTAAAATTGAAAATTTTAGTGTTTTTATCGTTATTTTCTGTGTTTTAACGGATATTAATTAAAAAATATAACTGTGTCGTGTTCTGTATTAGATTGTGTTGTTGCATATACCAAAAATCCAACTAAAGAAACATTTCACAGGTAAATACCGATTCTTAAATACTACCTTCGTGATGTTTATTTTCGGAGAACATATTATGCACTAAAACACTAAATATTACATTTTATATACGCAGTAAACACTCTATTTTCTTAAGATCACAATCATTTAAGAAAATATGTGTTACATAATTAAATATTGTATCCGTGAAAATGACGCCGTTTATCAATATTTATCATAGGGATTGACCAAAAGCAAAATACTACATACTTCACTTACTCACTAACACATCTGTAAAACTATCACATAAACATTTTAAATTTAGTCTCGCCGTAATGAGGAGAGTGTTTGTCTATTACGATAGTATACTAAGTTAATTGTTTAAACATTTTTGTGTTTCGGTGTGAAGGGTGCCGTAGCCAAAGAGGATTTAAATACTACGTAATAATAGGCGGGACTGCCTAAGTAAAAATTGAAATTTAGTTTAGTACGAAACGTGCAGTTATTTGACATAAGTTTGGAATAGTAGTAATTACAGTATCGCGATTGGCCACGAAGTATAATCCGGCAAAGTTTGAAAGCGAACAGTTGCTTGAAACGTAGTGGATTTCGGATCTCCTTTTTTATCTCCATTTGTGATCTGTCAATCTGTCAATGACTGCACGTGTCATACAATCGAGTGAATCGCTTTTTTCTTAGAGAGTTTCACTAGGTTGGCCGTAGCTAGTGAAATGATGGTTATGGTTTAGTGACACTCTACAAAAATGTCTCAAATTGACAAGCGCAATTGTGGCCATTCAGAATTTTAGGTTTTTCCATATATATACATATACCTCAGCTCGCCTTATCATTTTTTATTACCAAAAAGTCCATAAAAATAAGTATTTAAAAATATTAAGTATGTAAAACCAGTTGAAGTGAATGCCACTCGACAAGAAAGATTTAAAAGACTTCTGTATAATTATCAGCATCATTATAATGATAATATCAGCACTTCACAATCAATTATCAAAGCCTAATAATATAGAATACGTTAAAATTTATCTTGAATGTTATTTCATGTGATCATCTGTATTCATTAGGAATATCCGAAAATTTGAGTATTTAACTAGAAGGAGACGTCATGCTTTTACGCTTAGACAGAATGTTCA
Source organism: Leptidea juvernica (assembly GCA_949711755.1). NCBI lineage: Eukaryota > Metazoa > Arthropoda > Insecta > Lepidoptera > Pieridae > Leptidea > Leptidea juvernica. Next base: position 9,678,165 of record CATIXQ010000023.1, read on the forward strand.
TCTTTACTTAAAAAAATTCGTGTCACGTTGTTTGTTTGCCATGTTATCCTAAACTACTGAACCGATATTAATCAAATTCACACAATTAACCTCTAATTTAAGCAATGGACGCACACTAACAGAAAGTGACATGCAAATCGCGAGTTTAACAAGTAGTTTGTCATGGACACTAAAGGAATAAACCAGCCCTTTTTTCATTGATTATCTAGCAGCAAGAGGCTCTATTTAGACGTGTTATTTATCTAAGAGTTAAACGGTAGCTGATGGCAAAATATTATTATACGAAAAAACACATCCATCACTCGGAACCCAACATACATTTTATCATAAAATCTTTACACTTACTGATATTCGAATCCAAGACCTCTAGCTGGTCACTCCACACCACTGGACAAATGCTCACGAAATAAGTATCCAAAAGTTGGGATATTTTTCTTTTTTAACATACTTAAAGACAATAAAAAAATCATAATATTATAATGCTGGAAAGAACTTTTAATTTACTTTTTTTTAGTTATCTTGTTAAAAGACACAAACACCACTTAAAAAATTACAAATAAAATTGCGTTTGAAGTCACTGCGACGTCCGAACTGTCTTTTGCCTGCCACAGTACTCAAAACAAATTGGCCGAATTCGAGAATTTATTTCATTTGCTAGGAATGCGAGTGAATGAAAATAGGTGGATTGGTTCATTAATGAATTCATTCAGCAGCTCTTGTTTCATTTTGTATTCAAAGGTTCGATTTTCAGTGAAGATGCAGAATGTAAGAAGAAAATGAACACAAAATGAATCAACCGATAGACTTCAGTGGTTGCATACTTTATACAGGAAACTTTGGGAACTTTGGGACAACCTGTATAGTCATCTGACATTTCATTATCATAAGCGACCATCTCCATATTCAAAAAATACGAACAATACCTTTTTACTGAACGAAGACCCATCGAAGTCGGTTAAATACTCTATAATAGAAATATATAAATCGTAAATAGAGTTTTTTATATTTGCCTAAAGTTCATAAACTAGATATAAGTATATACTAGACAATAAATAAAAACAGCTTTCCTGTTTGTATAATTTAATATATCGAGTTTATTGTACTGCTAATATACTTATAAAGTCAATCACATAAACTAAAGATACCCATTATAGGATCGGTAATGAATAAGATTAAACAAACCAATATTATAAACCTATACTTAGTTCAGAATATGACACCTAATGAGAAGTGATCACCGCCACACTCTCTCTATCACCACTATATTGTTTAATATTTCCTTACAGATATTTACATGCGGATAGAGGATCAAAGACATTCAAGAACACTTTGATAAAAAATGCTCTCAAAAACTTTGAAAGAATTAATCGGAAATGGTTCTTTCTTTGGGCCCTTAGAGATCCCTTCTTACCAGGACAATAACTGCAGACTAAATAATTCTTATTCAAATTTAAATTCTAACATTTCTTAATCAGAATACGATTATAAATCTTTTAATGAACGTAATTTATTTGAAATTATATGCTTTAGACCTGAAAAGAACGGACGCGAGAAAATCAGTGGGCTTCATTTCCAACAGGTTTTAAAAATTGTATTGAATTTCATAACACATCGTTTCGAATATTTTCTGGGACCATGACGTTGTTATTAGATGTCTCATTTATAATTGTATATAATTCTTCTATAACTCTCATTAATGACTGTATTCTGGTGTTTTTGTAACTCTCTTTTCCAGTTTTATACAAGTGGGACATCTAGGGCAAAATGCTAAGTAATTCTATAAAACTATATTAGCAATACCTTTCTACTGGGTTCACAATCGTATTGAAGCTAGTAACTACGTTATATGAATAGCACTACCTGGTGATTAAAGTCAAACAAATCGTGGTAGAGAGGAGATAGCGAATCTACTGTTATTAACCGATTTTGATTGACAAGTCAACCACGCTCCTTACTGCCATTTCCAATATACTATCTACATATAGAGATAAATTACTACCTTCTATTTTCCGTAGTTAGCTGTCAATAATCTGAACCCTCCCAATATATATTGGGACGCGTGAATTGAAATTTCCATGCAAACTTCTATCGCTGGTAAGCTATACGTCGTCCCATTGACAGAGAGCGTGTACGGATAAGGTGAGTTTCAGTCGATAAGTTTATTGGGACAGAAAAGTCAACGATAGTTACGATTTTTATCTCAAGTAAGAGATAGACTGAATATTGGGAACGGCCGTTAGTGTTTTGAATATTAAACAACTAGCTAACGCACACATTAACAAATCAAAATTGGTGACCCAAAATCGGGCTGTAAATTCTAAATCTATGTAAACGAGTCTATAAGGCCAAAACGTGTACATACCGAGCCACAAAAATATAATCACATTATTTCGCTCCACTATATAACAGTACGAACCCGAAAAAAAAATTTGAATACCAACAGGATAAAGCCCTGTTTTTAATGCCATATTTCTCGCGCGAACGGACTCATTTGCATACGCTTAACCCCATAGTTTTTTCTAGATAGACTAGGCTAATAGGAAAAAACGCGGGCTTTTTAATGAAAGTAATTGTCATTTTGAAAGATAAAAAATGTTGTGAATCGTGTTGTTTTTCGAGCATCTGCTGTTTTTTGTTTGATTTTTGCATTATTATTCAGTTGTACATCTGCTTGTTTTAATTTTTATTAGATTATTATTACATCGGGTCGTTATTCGAATATTACAGGATCAGTGTTGTGGGGTGATGCATTTAAATTTTTTCTAGCCTATTTATAATTTAGACTCTGTGAACAACAGAATTGTCAGTTTTCAAGTCACCACATATTATGGCCAAACTTATCTCTCACTCTACGTTCTGGTCGTTTGTGAACTTTATAAGGCACCTGGACTCTTTTGCTTCGTGCTGACAAAGCCTAAGACCTCATATACATTATTCAGGGTCCTAATACGAGAAAAATATATTAGCCGGATTAGCAGAATGAATTGTTAACAGTGAGAGGAACGCGAGCAAGAAACTCGGTGGGCTTTTTAACTTCCCTTGAAAATTTTCGAAAATTCGGGAAGTTATTGGTTTTACCCCGTTTTTCGAAAATCGAGTTTTCATCAGAACTCTACGTTTTAAGGCTTCCCTGACTATTCCCGCGTTGGTGACCTTACGTCTGTATGTGTGTGTGTACGTATGGATGTATGTAAATTTGGATTATTTTTGCGCCATTCGAAAGGGTTTTAGCAAACTTAGATTTTGAAAACAATTCGTAAAAAGTGTTTTTTCGGAATTACTTTGATATTCCGAGTTCAATATTTCGATTGAAACCCAAAAAACTGTTCATTCAATCAAATGTTACTGCAGTTTGAAAATTCAAAAAATAGTATTTTATTAAACTTTTACCAGACTTTTGAGCTCAAAATAACACAAACTATATTTATATATGTATCTTCATAAGTACAATTTGAAGTGTTTAGGTTATAATAATTAGCGGGAAGTTGCAGGGTTGGCCTTAAGGGTCAACAGTTTTCCTAATTTTTTCTTAATTTAGTTACAATATAATTTAATTTAGTTATACATTGTATCTATAAAATTTAAAATTAAATAGCCTGAAGGCTTTCGCTCCATTCCCATTTTGTGGTCATTAAGAAAATCATTTATGTTATTGTAACCTTTACCACTCTACGTTTTTTTACGATTCTTGTATACACAAATAAAATTTGAAAAACAAAATTTTATGAACGATGCGGGATTCGAACCCACGACCTCCGGCGTTCCGTGCCGGTGCTCTAACCGTTTTATTAAGTAAATTTTGTTTTTCAAATTTTCTGTGTGTATTAATCCTAGAAGTGAGGGCTATCACTATAAAAACATAACATATTGTTAAGATTCTTGTATAAATGAATTTGGTAACACACATACAAGTAGGTACTGTACATTTTCAGGGATCATGTTGTAAAATTTATTTCTATAGAATATACATAGATTATAGAACACTCACATAGATTATAGATCGTGGACACCACGGACTAGGCATAGGTTTTGCCGTTTAAGTCCTGAAGAATGAAAAAAGCAATTATATCAGCTTAAAAATAAATGTGGGATTTATCAAGCTAAGTATGAAACTTAATGAATAATAATTAGGAAAAAAAAGTTTTAATGAAACAGCCTTTCATGATACAGACGTTTCAAGCCCCACGGGCGGTCTATAACTAACTGGATAATTAATTCTATGGATATTTCTGTATACGAACTAGGCGATAAAATGTCTATGCTTGAGAGATTTTATTTTATTTTAATGACAAAATAAAACAATTAATTAAATTTATTAATGACATTTACTGCTTTGTTAAAAACAACAAGATTTTGCGCAGGGAATTTTAAAACATTTTCTGTATTTGATTTCGTCTTTATACATTAACTTTAATTAGTTTTATGGTATAGAGCTTATTATTCGATTAAAGCACTAAATTTATTTTTGTACAAAAATCCTGAGCAGAACTGTATTAGGTTATTGCCTGTTCGTCGCGAGTATAAGTCAAAAAAAAATTATGTTTTAGTACTGGCAAAGTAATGTGATCATGTAACTTTTTCTGTGTGAACAATTTGACATATTCCGTGTGCATAAAATTTCCGAATTCGAAATTTAAATTTAGAATACAATAGTTCCAACACAATGTACCAAATTTGAATTTCTTAGCTTCCGAGTTGGGGATTCCCTATGAGCTGCATATTAGCATACGCTTCAAGACGTGGGAAAAGTTTAACGTACCTTTAGTGTGGACAAGGGATTGTACACTGATTACTACTGAATTCAAATTTAGAATTATTCAAATTTATTCATTATTAATGTGTAACCACATTATCATGTGTTTGTTAAATCGATATTCTTGATTTTTTTTTTATGGGTTAAACCATATTATTATGGTAATTTGTCTTAAGTTGAAGGGTGATAGAATTGCTTTTAAAATAACGATAAAAAAATAGTATGCGATTCCATTTATATAAATGGAATGATTGTCCGAGCAAACTAAAGCTCGACTCATAAAATGATAATATTAAATAGTAGATTATTTCCCAAGGGGGCAAACTACAATTTTTAAGACGAGAGTGTTTTTTGAATTCAGAATGGAGCTAGTATGTTCCAAGTACCTCACTCAAGTTTAAAATACTGACGCTCTTGAGGTGGAAAATCTACTTTTTTACCTCCATGAGAAAAAAAAGTATATGCTCATGAGTAGCATTCTTACGGTAAAATAAGAAATAGAAATAATTAGAGGCTAATGTAACGTAAGGCTATTTGAACAATGATGAAAAAAGCGGCCAAGTGCGAGTCGGCCTCGCCCATGAAGGGTTCTGCAGCAACAAGTAACATAAAATAAAATTTATATAGAAAGGAAAATGATATTAAATTATTCAAATGGAAAAGGCAAAAAATCTTTGCTCAAAATCATACAGTGCAAATGAGTTCTCATCATCTCGTTCAAACCAATTTTCGGTGGATGTTTGCTTGATAATGTATATCATATATTTTTTTTTTAATTTTATAATTCTCTTATTTTAGAATATACACACATTTTAACACTTTGGAAGTGTCTCTCGCGCAAACTATTCAGTTTAGAAAAAAATTATATTAGTAACCTCTCCATAGATGGAGAACACGTATGGGTTTGATGAAAAAAGATTTTTGAGTTTCGGTTCTAAGTATGGGAAAATTTACCCCCAAAATTTATTGTTTTTTTCTATTTTTATGTGAAGATCTTAATGCGGTGCACAGAATATCTACTTACCAAGTTTCAACAATATATATAGTTCTTCTAGTTTTGGAAAAAAGTGACAAACACGGACAGACAGACAGACATGACGAATCTTTGACGGTTCCGTTTTTTGGCATTTGGCTACGGAACCCTAAAAGCAAAGTAACAATTTTATTAAGTCCTTACTACCTTCTAATACAGCTAAAAATATTGCTAATGGAATGAATATCCCTACTAATATTATAAATGTGAAAGTAAGTTTGATTGTTACGCTTTCACGCCTGAACCACTGAAGCAATTTTGATGAAATTTAATTCAGAGATAGACTAGAGCTTGGTGACATAGGCTACCTTTGATTGCGAAAAAATAAATGGAGGGGTTGAAATAGGGAATGGAAGTTTGTATGGGAATTCGTCATTTTCGGAGATAAAACCATAAACTTTGTATTTAGGCACTTGATAAGTAGTAATTTATAAACATTTGTTCTAGCATTTTTGAAACTTTGACCTACATGGGGATGAAATTGGATATTTAAGTTCGTAGGGAAGTACTAAGAGTATGTATCATAGAAGAGGGATGACAGCAACGGAAAGAGCAGTTTGTATTTTTTTTTATGATAATAAGGGACGAGACGAGCATGATGTTCAGCTGTTGGTAATTGATACGCCATGCCCATTACAATGCAGTGCCTCTCAGGATTCTCAAAAAACCCAAAAATTCTGAGCGGCACTACAATTGCGCTCGTCACCTTGAGACATAAGTCTCATTTGCCCAGAAATTTCACTAGCTACGGCGACCGAAACACAGAAATGCTTACACATTACTGCTTCACGGCTGAAAGGAGCCTCCCACTGTATGTGTATTATTCGTAAAGTATCCTTAAAAATGACAACGCTGCCCAAAGTAACTATTTCACGCGGACGAAGTCGCGAGTAAATGCTAATATATGTATAAATATTTACTATACCTACATTCCTATACGTTTAATAATATTATGTACTTAGATTTTAATCACTGAAGCAATGCTCGAAGGTACCCATGTCGTAGTAAGATCCCTCTCGCAAAACGCGCAATTGTTGAAAGCATACACACACATATTTATGACTAGCTGACCCGACAGACGTTGTTGTGTATATAATAAATAAAATAATGTTTTTATATGAATTTGTCAATAATATATCATAACATCAAAAATTACTTCGTAAAATATGCACCCTGCTGTCGTAATGAAATTGTTTCACAGCAGAACTGTCAAACCGTGCGTCAATAAATTCTCTCATAGAAATTATGTATAGACACATCAAAGGAAAAACAAATTTGTTGTTTTTATTTAATTTAGCAGCATTTTCCTATTTATTCACCTTTTTAAACTTCCCTGGACTTCCACAAATAATTCAAGACCAAAATTAGCCAAATCGGTCCTGCCGTTCTCGAGTTTTAGCAAGACTAACGAACAGCAATTCATTTATATATATATAGATGCGAGAATAGTATAAGAGTGAAAACTGGACGTAACGAAGCAAACGTGCTGTCATTGACAAACCCTAGAAGTAGGCGAGGGTTTTGAATGTTGCAGTTGCGAAAAATATGTTTATTACAACATATTTTCAGAAAATGGCGCGTTACTCTACTCGATTTCTAGCTTTAATAAGAACAGTTCTTTAAATTCGAACTTTAACTTTAGAATCGACGCACGCAAACATACACACGAATTACAAGGCCATTAAGAAATCTTGGGAAGACAAAACTAAACTATTCACATTCAGTACCACGCCGTATGCCGCAGAGACTGGTCGCTTTCAGAGTTAAATTAGCTGCGTGCGCCGCACCGGGTCGTCAATCTATTTGTATGTACCAACCCTAGTGCTCCGCCTAGACTTAAGTATAAATTTCAAGGAGAGCGCTGAGTTACGTTACTGTTCTATTACTTATATTGTGTCACGAGAAATTTTGTCTTTTTATGAAAATAAGATACGAGACGATCAAGAAGTTCAGCTGGTGGTAATTGATACGCCTTGCCCATTACAATGCTATGCCGCTCAGGATTCTTAAAAAAACCCAAAAATTATGAGCGGCACCACTATTGCGCTTGTCACCTTGAGACATAAGATGTTAATTTGCCGAGTAATTTCACTAGCTACGGCGCCCTTCAGAGCGAAACACAATAATGCTTACACATTACTGCAATCTACATCTCTACAATGAGCACTACATCTGGCTCCTAAGCAAGAATCGTAATAATTCCGTAGTTTAAAACGCGATTTACTCGTATTTGCGTGTTTTTCGTAAGCCATTGTATACCTACATACGATTCCCACCCACGAGTAAAACCTACAATATAATCAACCCTAAAGTAATATTGCCAAATCGCCCTTTGCAAATCAATCGCGGCATTGGCCCATGATTGGTTACCCCACACCTCCCATAACAACGTCCAGCACAAAATGAACCACACATACTGTACAACAGCATAACTACACAACATTCCCATAGCTCAATGTAAACTGGACGAACTACCAAAAGCAATGTACACCAATATAAACAGATCCACACATGGTTTAAAACACTTACGGTAATACGGGGAGTAGCGGCTCAACGCAATTTGGCTTCTGATTTGTAGCACGTGTGACGTAATAAAAGTTTTATTTTCCCCGATTTCCCCCGTTTCCCGTCACGTCTCCGGGGATTGCGTCCAATCAAATTAAATCCGCGATTGACGTTCTGACTGCGGCATTTGAATTTGGAATTTTTAAGCGTTCGAAATTAGAATTTGAGTTAGTATGATGTTTGTTTGTTATCTATTCAAAATTTTAAGTTTGATTTTAGAATACTGATCTTCGAAAATAGATAATGACCTATATTTTATTTATTTATTATTTTAAAACATCACAAAATCCACAGAACTTAAATTAGGTTATAATAATACTATTTTGTAGGACTTACATCTAATAA
>CATIXQ010000023.1:9686870-9782257 GCA_949711755.1 Leptidea juvernica
TTAGTTATGACATAAAATACCTTAGCGTTAGTACAAGAAAATTTATATTAATTTAAATGTGTTACATTAACCGAAAATAGCACACTGTTTTAAACATCGCCTCATAATTTTTCGTCCATCAATCGCATGTCGCATTACAGGTGGCCGCGTAGTAGGGGTGAAGTTGAATCATTAATGTCAACTACTGTTTTCGTCTAGTAGTCTAAGGCGCCAGATTTAAGTTCTGGGTCCCGAGAGGAAGCGTGGGTTAGAACCCCATGACGAAGGTGTTTTTTATTTTATTTTACTGCATGTTTATTTCGTGGAATGTCTTTTTTGGGGTAGGTATTGTAAAATGAAAATGTAATTAAATATAATATTGATAAAAAGGCATACAAGTCATCATCACCGCTTCGGAAACAAATGGCACTCTGAGAGAGAAGAAGCGGTGCAAGAAACTCTACCAGCATTCTTTTATTGCGCTCTCTTAAATGAAATATACAATATTGTAGGTACTGTCATTGCTATTGCTATAAAATAATCATAATCTAGTCCCAGTCAGATTTCTGTTGGATCACCTACATATGGAGACTATTAGACTGTGGAGTAGTAGGATTTACGATAGAGCCAGTTACGATAGGTAAAATATTTTAATGAAAAAAGTAATCTACTACACTAAAAATAAAACTAATCATTGACAATACTAGACAGACAGCTGTGAAAACGTCAAAAAAAATTGAGGTCGACTGTTAACCTCTATTTAGAGCAATGCACGCACACTAACACTAACTGTCATACAAATCGCGAGTGTAGCATACTAATGTAATAAACCTGGCCTGTTTTCATCAGTTGTCTAGCAGCAAGAGACTATCTAGACGTATAAATGATGTAAGCAAATGATGGATAAAAACACAAACATTTGTATTTTGGCCATTTTTATTATATTTAAAAATTTTATTTTATGAATAAGTAAAGCATAAAATGTTATTTAGTGGAAGTATTTATTTATAAATTCATAATAAACTGTATATACATATAAAAATTACATACAAAAGCTAAGAAATTAAATTACAGATAAAGGTACCAATAACAGTGATGTATACAGCATTATGTTACAATTAACTTTTTTTTTATATGAGTGGGGGCAAACGGGCAAGAGGCTCACGGGATGGGGAGAGGTGAGGCAACCGCCCATGGACATCCGCAACAACAGGTGTGTCAAGAAATGCGTTGCCGGCCTTTAAGGTGGGAGTATGCTTTTTTCTTGAAGGTCCCCAAGTCGTATCTGTTCGGGAAGACCGCTGCCGGTAGTTGATTCCAAAGTGGCTGTGCGAGGCAAGAAATTTCGAAGAAAACGCGCGGTTGTGCTACTTTGCACTTTGCACGTAATGTCCGATGGTGGGATTCGTATGCCAATACAGGCTGTGGCAGTTAGAGGAGTGATCTCGAATCGAGGGGATACGACAAAGGGAGACTTTTTAGTGGTGGACGCACAAACTTGTGTCTTCTTGGGTTTGAATTGGACTAAATTAAACTACTAACTACTAAAATAACTTACGGCCATTCCCAATATACTATCTACAGATAGAGATAAATTACTACTTTCTACTGTCAGTAATTAGTTGTCAATAATCAGAAGCTGTCCCAATATAACCGATAAGTCATTCTTATCGCCTTATATATAGACGCGTGAATTGCAATTTCCATACAAACTTCTATCGCTGGTAAGCTAAACGTTATTCCATTGACAGACAGCGTGTACGGATAAGGTGAGCTACCGTCGATAAGTTTATTGGAACAGAAAAGTCAACAATGGTTACGAATTTTTAACGAACGAACGGCCGTAAAACACTTATTATTAACCGACTATTAATTTATATTATAAATATTATCTAAAATTAATAATTTTTTTAAGTTATTATATATAGCTACAAAAATTATGAGAATTTAACCCATCGTGTTCCGGGCTCTCTAACGGCCATTTTCAATAACCTATCATCTATCCTTAGTTTCACGTACTAGACGTAGACAAATCTATCCTTTTACGCTTACTTACATTTTAATAACCTATTGACAGATAGCATTGGACTATAACTATATTGGACATAACTATGGATAGATAAGATCTTGTCATTAAACGGTGACAGAAATGTATCCGTAAGTTTAAGGACAGATAGGTTATTGAAAACGGCCAGAATTCTTGAATGTCGAATCTTTTGAATACCTGGCGATTTTGGCGCGCGAATTTTTCGCGAGCGAAAGTTAATCTATGTGTATTGATTTTACGTGAGGCAAAAAATTGCTTATAGCTAGAGTGATTCTTGAGTCGTGAATTTATCTGAAAGTTATTGAAACCAATCTGTTATTATAAGTACAAATTATTTGATTTGTGATTTTATTTATTTAACACAGACCTTCGACAAAAAGTTGAAAAAACAGTTAGGTATATTAAAGAATAAGCGAGTATTTTAAATAAAATTGGTTTTATTTATGTGTTTATGGTTTTATAATCATAACTATGTGTTCTTTTTTTTTCACAAAACTAAAATATAAATGCTTAAAAGTAGTGGTATGAGATATTCGTGCAGAAATACACCCACGAAATTGACGCGGAACAGAGATTGCACTCGTTGAAGATCGTACTTTTATAACCCTTTTATGAATAGATTTTTAGTAATCTTAATATATGAAAATTTATTGAATTAGGCGTTACTTTGCGGAAATCCATAATTATACAAATGATTTAAGTTTTCTTATGTGTTAATTCCGCCAATATTTGTTTTTAAAACAATTAGAGACGTGTTTCGCCTCTACACGAGGCATGCAAGATTTTGGCGAGACAACTCGTCCTGAGGATGCCTCGTGTAGAGAAAGAAAACCTAAATCATTTGTATCTTAATATATATATTTCTTTTGTGCATCTGTTAAAACTGAACACCTCCTAAACGGCTGGACCGATTTCAATGAAACATTCTGTGTATTTTCAGGTTGATGGTTTAGATTTGCAATTGAAATACCTCCTAAACGCCTGGACCGATTTTGATGATTTTTTTGTGTGTTCCAGTGAGTTTAAGATTGGTGTGTGTCTTTGGGTGGATTCGAGAATGGTTTAGATTCACAATTGAACTACCTCCTAAACGGCTGGACCGATTTTGATGATTTTTTTTGTGTGTTCCAGTGAATTTGAGATTGGTTTAGTTTCTCAATTCCGTCCATATAATATAATTCTCCTGCTCATGTGTATGTTAGTGAATTCCTCCTAACGGCTGGACCGATTTTTTAAATTTAAGACGTGTGTACAGGACATCGTCTGTCGGGTCCACTAGTATATTTTATATGTATATACTGAACGATAGGAAATTTAATCTTGTTTTAAAGTCAAATAAACATTATCCAAGTAGGCTTAAACTAAGCACTTTTGAATCGTCACTACAAAAATTTCTTATATATAACTGTTTTTACCATATGTTCGTAAAAAGTTGAGCTCGTGAGAAGAACATAATATAAGAATCTCAACGGCCACTCTTTACAATCAAATAGATATTTACAATGGCTGTAATATACATAACAAATTTGTTTGTAAGGTACTGCATCCAATATATGAGTTGTGATTAAGTAATATAAATTATTTTATAAAAAGTAATGAAGACTTAACTGTATAAATATAATTTATCGAATATTGGACGCATCAACCTTCAGAGCTTCATCTCATTGTTTGTGTAAGGATGCTTCGTAAACATGGTGGTCGTGATAACTGTCATAATCAGTCTACTCCAAATGTCACGAGGGGCTGCTGAAACCAGTGTTGTGTTGGTGTCTTCTGCACTGACCAGCAATGGACTGAGTCAGCTCCTTTTAGCAAGGAATCACGCTCACACTGTTATTTTTATTACTTTTTTTTTATGGAATAGGAGGACAAACGAGCGTACGGGTCAACTGGTGTAAAGTGATCACACTCTCTGGCAACACCCGAATCACAAGAGCGTTGCCGGCCTTTAAGGAAGGTGTACGCGCTTTTCTTGAAGGTACCCATGTTGTATCGTCCCGGAAACACCGCACAAAGAAGCTCATTCCACAGCTTCGTAGTACGAGGAAGAAAGCTCCTTGAATACCGCACTGTGGAGGACCGCCACACATCCAGATGGTGGGGATGATATCCTAACTTGTGGCGTGTCGTGCGAAGGTGAAATTCGGCGGCAGGAATCAGGTTAAACAGCTCTTCGGAATACTCCCCGTGATAAATGCGGTAGAAGACACACAATGAAGCGACTTCTCTACGCAACGCCAAGAGATCCAGCCGTTCACAGAGCACTGAGTCCCCGACAATTCGAGCTGCTCTGCGTTGCACGCGGTCAAATGGATCGAGCTGATACTGGGGTGCACCAGACCAGAGATGACAGCAATACTCCATGTGTGGCCGGACCTGCGCTTTGTAGAGCGCTATTATGTGGGCCGGCTTGAAGTATTTTTAATCTTTATAATATTGTTACGGTATTTAATTTACTATTTTAAGATTTTAATTAATATTGTAAATTGTTGTGTTTTTGTGTGAGTGTTTTTTTAATGCTAATAAAGTGTTTCTATTCTATTCTTGCATCCAACAAATACAATGTTTTATTAACTATAACCTGGCACCACAACCGTACACGAGTTGACGCATGGACAAATTAATGAATTAATAATGCTTTAAATAGATTACAAAACCATATTGTCGTGCAAAATGTTGAGTTTATCAAATAATCAAGTAATCCTGTCCGTCCAGTAGTTTCTTATATCGGTGCCCCGACGTACGACCTTGCCAAAAAACTTAACGTAATAATAAAAAACAAATCATTATTCAATCCTCAGTATAGTTTGAAAAATAGTCTAGATTTGATAAATAAAGTAAAAAACTACCAACCTTCCACCAAATGCCAAATTATTGTTTCTCGATGTAGATAGTTTATTTACCAATGTTCCATATGAACAAAGTTTAATTATCCTTGATGATCTCTTTGAAAAACAGAGGATACATCCCGGTGAAAAGGATGACATCATCAATCTTACTAAGTTATGTATGAAACAAAATTATTTTAAATTCAAAAATCAATTCTATCGCCAAAAGGAAGGATTAGCAATGGGATCACCATTAAGTCCAACTATGGCTGAAATGTTTATGGATAATTTTGAGTGTAATTACGTGGTGAGAGACCCACATATCCTGTTTTATTACCGATACGTTGACGACATAATAATTTGCTGGACAGGCACCGAATCAAAGTCAAATCGATCTATTCATTAATAAAATTAATAAGATCCACCCAAAAATAAAGTTTAAATTGGAATTCGAATCAAACCAATCTCTAAATTTTTTGGATTTAACATTAACAAGAGTAAATAATAAATTAGAATTCCAAATCTATAGGAAGCCGTCATATACAGATATTGCTATTCCCGCGTCATCTTGCCACCCCGTACAACATAAACTAGCGGCCTTCCGCTGCTATGTTCACAGATTAATGTCAGTCCCACTGTCCCGTGACAGCTTCGCGAAAGAACTTAATACAATATACCAAATCGCGGTTTCCAACGGCTATACAAAACAGTTAGTGAACAAATTAATTAAAAATAAACAAAAACATTTAATTAATTCAGAACTTTATCCCGTCCCACCACAATCAAATACCAAATATGTGGGTAGTTTGACATATATTGGTCCAATATCGGATAAAATAGCTAAAATATTTAGGAAAAACAATATTAATGTATCCTTCCGAACGAATCACAATGTCAGTCGAATATGTAATGGCAAAGATCGATTAAATAATTCCGAAAAATCCGGCATTAATAAACTAAGTTGTGACACTTGTAACGGGGTATATATAGGTCAAACAGGTCGAAATTTCGAAATTAGATTAAAGGAACATATTGCCGCATTTACGAATAATCATCCCGAAAAATCACACTTCGCGAAACATTTAATTGATACAGGTCACTCACTCGGAAACAATAATAACTTTAATATTTTACATACATGTGAAAAAGGATTTCGCTTAAATGTGTTAGAGCAATTAGAAATAATAAAACACAAAAATAACAATATGTTTACATTGTTGAATGAACAAACAAATTTAGTCCCATCACCTTTGTTACGTGTCTCTTCCGGGGGTAATACGTCACAACAGCCGACCAATCACAGCGCGTCATTTCATGGGACGAGGGTATAAAAGAGCGGCTTCCGGCTCATTTGATTCAGTCTCGTGCCAGATTTTGGCGAGACAACACGTCCTGAGGATGCCTCGTGTAGAGGCGAAACACGTGTCGAATTGTTTTAAAAACAAATATTGGAGGAATTAACACTAAAGAAAACTTAAATAATTTGTATATTTATCAAATCAACTAAATTCCATAGGATCATTGATATAAGACATAATCTATCAAGGACCACTTACTATCAATTGGTCCTCATATCCAACGCTGGCTGAATAAAAAAAAAGAACCGACTTGTGATGTCATTAACAGTAAAAATGTACATATACCTATTTATAGGTTGTTTTCGTGGTGAATTAATTCATATTGTAAGCATTAGGGTTCCTTAAATGATTATAATAATAATATTTTATTTATAAAAGACACAAACACTCAAATACTGTTACTAAGACCACAGTGTAGGTATGCATACTTAAGTATTAAGTAATACTTAACATTACGATTATCTAAATATTTGTTTTTCTTAGGCAATATTTATGTTAATAAGGGTGACATTCGCTTGCTGTGATTTCTAAGTTAAACGACGCGGACGTGTACTATTGCGTGTAATTTCGAACAGGTAATAATTAATTGGACTACATTTAAAATGTTAAAGCTCATTAGAAGCTCGGACGCGAACACGAGGCAAGAACATTTTGTTTTAGCAATTAAAATGTAATTATTTAGCAAAATGATTAAAAAAATCAAGTTAGTTACACAGTTTTGTTAATTTAAAGGGGCACACTTACTTGAAATACGATCCTTCATCCTTTTTTTTCAAGGAAGTCATTTATGTTATAGTAACCTTTACCACAGACGTTTTTTAACAATTCTTTTGAAATTCGTAATATATTTGCTTTGAACATTATTTGGTATCTTGTTTTTAAAGCTTAGACAACGGCCCACAAAAGATTTGCTTACTCGACTTAGCCGAGTAGTAGGCATTATGAGTGTATGTTTGTTCCTGAAGTCAACACACTGATTATGACAGTTACAAGCAAATTTACTTATGTGCCTATGAACATACATAACATTATCAAAATATATATGCAAAGTTTTTGGTATGAAAATCACAAATCTGTCTGGTTTGTCTATTGGAATTGAAAGAGATAGTTCGATCATGCATTTTGATGTTAAATTAAGTTTTTTTTAATTTAAACAAAGTTTATCCTAATTCTATAAATTCTACTATCTACGCCGGTACACCTTCCTTAAAGGCCGACAACGCTCCTGTTATTCCTCTGGTGTTGCAAGAGAATGTTGGCGGCGGTGATCACTTAACACCAGGTGACCCGCTCGTTTGTCCTTCTTTGCCATAAAAAGATCTATTTCTATATTAAGTTACAGAACCCGTTGCAACACTGCGGCTCACGCTTGGCTATTCGTCGTCGAGGACGTCGCGGCCGTTGCGGGATGTCCCACAAAAAGCTCGGTTGTATAGAATCTGGTCGAGCCACCATATGTGGATGTACGACACATGCGTCCGAAGACCTTGGTCCTGTGGTAGATACATCTGAATGTAACCTTAGAGTATTGAACCCAATGGAGACGGTAATGATATCTCCGGCCTTACAATCAAGCCTAAATATCATGGCAAAACAAAGATCCATTTGAGAATTTAGTAGTTTTTGTATGTTTACTAAAGATTTAAAATTTGTTTTTTTTTTTCAAATATCGTCGAATTTTATTTTTTTTCAAATTTGCGTTTTTTTTTCAAATGTCGTCGAATTTCTATTTTTTTTTTAAATTTGTTTTTTTCTTCAAATTGGTCGTTCAAATCTGTTTTTTTTTTCAATAATCGTGCTTTAGTGTCTATAGACGTTAACATGTAATCAAAATAATTGCCCATATTACCATTATAAATGTTTGAAGATCCTGCTTCAGAGTTTAATATAATATATTATCTGGTTATAAAAAAAACATTTTTCTCATATTGTGTACTTCATAGAACTAACTTTGTGTTTGCAGTCTTAAAAAATATTACAATTTATGTTTAATGTTGCTTTAGTAACGATTTTTCAATGTGTATATTTTCTTGTAAGGTTTTAGTACAATAAAAAAAAATCTACCAAACTAGATTTTTAATAAAAATAATATGCTGTTTACTTTGGTGTTTTGTCTATACAATTTTTTTATTCCTGATCTTGTTATATTTTGAATCAAATCAACAAAAATCACTTTATTCATTTAGGTCAAGGACATGGCACTTACGAATGTCAATAGTGATACTTAAGCAACACTTCGGAAAAAGTTGAGCTTTAATGATTTTAATTTAAATCGACATTTATAGCTTTTTTGTTTTAGAAATTATTTGAATTAGAATATGATATGAAAAGTGATGTATTAAAAATATTCTCTTGTCAAATTCTCAATGCCTTGCACGAGTAAGTTAAAAAATAAATGTTAATTAATAAATAAAACGACAAGAGTTATTAAGCACAGAATACACAAATTGAGAATAAGAAAAGGTATTATGCAAGTATCATCCAGCCACCAAGTAGCGCCCGTTCACGAGCATGACTTATGGACTACGGACCAGCCATCACCTCCCTCGACTCTTAAGGAAGGCAACATCCCACGACGCCGCCGCGCCGCCGAGTAACAAATTGAATTCAGGTAACCAGAAGTGATAATGGAAATGAGACCATTAAGAACTACACGAAAATAATTTATTTATTTTATTCGTTTATTTCAACTGTTATAACCTTTACTTAGTGTTAATGTTATATAATTTTTCTTTATATATTACTTCTAGGTTCTTAATGTGATATTTAAAAGATCAATTGTTGGGTTTCCTGTCGATTAATACAAGCAGCTTTACGAATCACTGACAGAATTTAAATTTTAATTGACAATTAAAAAGTGTTAATTATGAACGTATTCGATAAACACATACATAGATAACTTTTTTTTATGAAAATAACGGACGAGAAGAGCAGGACATTCAGCTGAGGGTAATTGATAAGCCCTGCCCATTACAATGCAGTGCCGCTCAGGATTCTTGAAAAACCCAAAAATTATGAGCGGCACTACAATTGCGCTCGTCACCTTGGGACATAAGATGTTAAATCTCATTTGTTCAGTAACTTCACTAGCAAAAGAAGGAAGCCTCCCACTGGTAAAGGATTTGGAGCTACAGTTGTCCTTATCACACTATTAATTATCTCACCCGCGTTAGCGCGACGCCATGTTGTTTTAGAATTCATAAATCTGTAAAAGGGCTTAGCTACTGCTTCCCCTTACGAGTAAGCATTTATAATGTAATATATCAGAATTAAACAATAATTAGTCAGCATCAATCACGATGCTGAAGTAATAACAATTACATACGATGCAATACGGATGCAATTATCTATAAGCTGATGATTCAACTTGTGGTGACCTCAGGTGTGTCATTTTATTGTGCAACATAGAAGTAGTGACGGCTGGTTCGTCCGCGGAGATCTCAGCGCTCAATTTCATATCTTTTAAGTTGATAAATCCAATGATACAAAAACAAATGTTACCAAGTTTTTTTTAAGAAGTTAAACCAACAGGACGTTCAGCTGATGGTGATTGATACACCCATTATAATGCAGTGTCGCTCAGGATTCTTGAAAACCCAAAAATTCTATGCGGCACTACAATTGCGCTCGTCTCCTTGAGATATAAGATATTAAGTCAGACCGAAACACAATAATGCTTACACATTACTGCTGTGAAGGCAGAAATAGGCACCGTTGTGGTACGCATAATCTAGCCGGCATCCTGTGCAAAGGATCCCCTAGTGAAAGTCTGGGTATATAGCTACGGCAGACGATCGTGTAGCATAAGGATCATCACTTGGTTTCTCTCAAAGCTCATACAAGTGGATCACACTCCTCACTGGGCACACCATACAGGTTGTTTACGATTAATATTGCTCGAACCCGAAGCCAATGAACGCTGGGTTTCCCAAAACGGTCTGCTATCTCCAACACTGTTTCTTCTGCATCTCAATGATATCTTGAACAACTCCAACATATATTGCTATGTAGATTACACGCAGATGGAGATGTCTTGTACACGAGCCATGCAGGCCTCTTCAGGGGAATCGTCGACCAGTATCGGTAGAAACTTGCACCTTCTAACGAGTCATCTCCTAAGATGGTTACAGGATTTTGTTAAATTTAACCCAAAACCCAAACAAATAGAAGTTAAATTTGCGCATTAACCACGAAAAACCATTTGGCGTCTTACTTTTCTTCGACAACACCTAGTATAGGTACCAATACTGGGCCGGATAATCTCTAATGTATAAAATTCTCGTGTCATGGTGTTAAACATTGAACTCCTCCGAAACGGCTTGATTTTCATGAGAATGGGTCTCATGAAATTTTGAGTGCATATTGGGTAGGTCTAAGAATCAAACAACAATTTATTTTTCATCCCCCTAAATGTTAAGGGTGATACGACACGAATTTTTTTTTGGACATTTTTTTTTAAATTTGTTTGATTATGAGTCAGCATTAAAAAATACATACAACTGCAAATTATCACCCATCTACGATCAACTGTTACTTTTATATCGCGATTTTAATATCGGCAATCAACGTTTGCTGGGTCAGCTAGTAATAATATAATATGAGAAGTAGTAGCCCGTTGCATTCACAACTAAAGGTTTTATCTCAATAAAATGTTTAAGTAGGGATAACAGACAGAGTTGTCATACTCAAACATGCAGGGCACGCCTGTCAGCCATTAAGGCCCGGCGCCCATTATCGGCATCGGCAAGGAAAAGGATCCTTCGGCATCCTACATGCAAGCGCACACTATCGGCAATTATGCTTTGGCATGCTGCAACGTTCTTAGGGATGACGAGGCGTCCTTAAGGATGCCGCACCGTCTTGTAGCTTGCGAAGCGTCTCAATATCGTATTTCTCATCATAACAGTCTCAGATTTGTTACAAGCTAGCTGTGTGAATTGTATTTTATATGGTGGACTGGGATCTAGTGTTCATAGCAGTGTTGCCTCGGCGCCGGCGGCGTACCGAAGCATCCCGAAGCATTCTCAAGGCTGTCGATACAGCAGCCTCAAGCATAGCGAAGCGGTATTTTTGTTATTACGACCACATATCACGGAAATTTCTACTTTATTGCCATTATGTTATAGTATATTGCTGTTTGCTGTTTGCATTTAAGCACGTAGAATACACCTAAAGCCCAAACTCACGACTTAGAATTTGGGGGTCATAAATTCAAATTCAAATATTTTATTCAAAATAGCATGTGAAAATGCGTTTCCTACACCGAAAATGGGCCCACGTCAAATTCTGAACTTTGAGAAGTTTTATGCTGCCGCATGTAGAAATCTAAGCGGAATTAACATATTTTAGGATAACTCATATCATTTAGATAACTTAGGATTTCCACGAAATAACACGATATATTTTCTTGTATTAAACTATTCAGCAAAATATCGTCATACTAGCCTTCCTATCCTCCATAGAAAACAAATATTGGAAATAAAAATAAGTATGTGTCACAAATCCAAAAAAAAACTATCCTATCTCTTAAGTTGGACTAAACTGCACACCATGAAGTAAGCCCCATTAAAATCTGTTCATTTGTTTAAAAGATCACTGGAAACAAACACTGGATTTATATATATTAAGATGTACTAGAAATAACTCTTTAAAATAAAATAAAACAAAAATATTTTATTTCAGAATAAACCGTCCATAACCAATTTTGCATTAAAGTATGGACTTAATTAATTAGGTAACATTAATTAAATATTCTGAATTAAAATTAAAATTTATTTGCATAAATTCAAAATTGTACGTAGATTGTAATAAATATGTACAAATTGAAAATGATAAATAACATTATTATATAAGAAAAAGGTTAGGTTAATTAAAAATAATGGAGTTACATGCACATAAATAGTAATTATTTAAAAAGGCATAAAAGGCATTTATTTTCTCATAATTGATTCTTTTAGAATTATTTTTGATGTCATTTCTAATAACTACTAGATACTACTACCGCTTCGGAAACAAATGGCGCTCTGACAGAGATGAAGCGGCGCAAGAAACTCTCCCAGCATTATTTTTTGCGCTCTTTTCAATAAAAATATACAATATTGTATAGTCATTTCTGTGGAGTAATAGGATTTACGACAGAGCCATTTTTTTATATAACATTTTAATTTATTTAAAGACAATGCCTGAACAGTGGCTGGGACTTTATTATAAAAGTGTATACATTTACCTTTAAAGCTGTTATGTATCTTATGAAGCCTACTAGAATTAGTTACAAGAAATCCCTTATTTCTAGTGTTACAATTATGAAAAACACTATTAGGAGCAAAAAGGTGAAGATTTTATTGAACGTATAGTACGTGAAAAAAAGTTAATTGAATTATCTGCATTCATAATTTTAAGCTACGTTTTAAGACAGTAAGTAAGTAAGTTTTCTTCACGGTTAAGAATATAAAAGTATCGAAGTAAAGAGTAGTCACTATTTGAGGATTATTATAGAGTAATAATCTAGTACATAAACTGTATTATTTCAAAATATTGCTTAAGCCCTGCTTACAAAATATCTTCTATCAAGCGCATATAAAACATAATGCTACAAAAAATATTTTAGCTGACCGAAACTTAATAGCGTTCCACGTTTTAATTTGAGGGATAAAAAAGGACAGGGCTTGGATCACCTCACCTATGATTATGAAGGGCTGTTACCCCATTACGGCTTGAACCCTTTCGGTCGATTCATTATTAAAACGTACATACGTGCCTTGGCATTCGACTTACCTTGTTTTTTATTCCTTTCCTATTATTTTATAGTGTGACGCGTTGCTTTTGTTTTACAGCGATCAAACGATTCTGATCGTTTTAATACGCCGTTGTTTTTTTTAATGTACAGTATTTATACTACTAGTAACTTAAAGGCTCTTGTTGTGGTGTTGGTTGTGGTTATTCTTCAATCATCATCTTGGTCATGTATCACTTAAGTCCTATTTTCAGATGATTCGAGATGAACGTGATAAGAGAAGTAATCATAAATAGATGTTTATGTCTAATGCTGTCTTCTTTGGCAAAGACTAAGAAAAACTTGGGATTAAGTTGTATTTCATTAAAACATGAAAACACCCAAGTCGATCAATCCGAAATAAGTTTAGATATCATTGCCATAAAACTAATGACAGGTAATCAAGAAGAAGTAGGCCTCTGCTTGTTAAATTTTAATTAAAAGTCGATTATTAAAATGTCTATTAAATATTCATTACTTATTAGTACAAGATAATGTTGATTGATTTACGATATATGTACGGACTAGTATTTATTTTTGATATTTTCTTTAATTTAGTAATTAATTAAGTGATACTAATAAATATTCTTCTCACCGGTTTTAAGGGTAGAAATATTAGTATTAATTCAAAATGCAGCTATTCTTATTACAAAAGTTTAATTAACTTTTATTCAAAGTATATGTCTAATAGTTTTTAAATAACATTAATATTTCATATCAAGGAAAAATTATCAAATTTTAATATACTTTATTCAATTTATATTAATAAGAATATGTATCTATCGTTAAAATTATATTAACAATAATTCCCTTATAACGGAGCAAAAATAGTGCAATATCCAAAAAAAATTATGACTAATATACATTAAAGAACCAAGGAATGAACTTCCTTTTGACAATACTTCTAAGTTGATATGACACGGCCCACTTTATGAAGGGTATTACAGATCTTTTAAAATGTATTCAAATAAAATTGTGTAAGTATCAAATTGAGTTATTTCGTGTATAATCAGTCTCTAGGCCAAAGCTCAACATTTCCAGCATGACGTATCACCTCTGCATATTAATTCGGCATTTAATTTCGTTAATAATAATAGCAACCCCAACTTATTGTTTTAGTTCGTCACCCCGCGACCGAAACCGTTGATTTTCTATTAAAAGTAAGTAACAAAGCAGTCTTTAGAAAAAAGTATTTGAATGTACGAGCAGAATTAATTTGGAACTTTTCGTTCTCATGTTATTTGTGATTCCATAATATATAAACCTCTTTCAATGCTGTATTTTCAACTTCATAGACTAATTAACTTCTGTGTAAATTGTTAAATGTCATATTGACAGAAATGTTAACTAACACAATAAACGTAAAATGTGAAAAAAATATTTGAAACGGTTAGAAAAAATCATAATGTAAGCCAATTCCCGTATAAAAAATGAAATGACGGCACGCCAATCTTATTTGTTAGTAATCTCATCATGTATAGAAATTGTCTCCAAAATTTCTTGAAGAACACTAATCCTGCAAACGCTGACCGACACTACGATAGTTCTGATTTTGAAGACGGCGATATGGTAGCCACAGTAGCCTCGAAGCGTGGAACCCACAGTTTTTTAATCACTGAACCCACATATCCTGACCTTACACGTGAAGTTCATGATGCTGTTAAGCATACAAGCTATGAAGAAACAAGACATATGAGATATAATAGAAACGCCGTTCAAGAAACTACTTGTCGCGACACCAGAGAGACACACAGACACACAAAACACAGAAATAAAGAGAGTAAAAATGATACATATAAAAGCAAAGGCGATGCCGTCAACAACATTGTAAATAATACAAGCTCGAGATGTTTAATTCGCAATAAAGTTTTGCCAGTTTTATCAGTAATATTTAGACGCTCTTCTAATAACAAAAATATAAAAGTCAAACGTTTGGAAAGCATTGATGAAGATAGGCTTTTAGATAAAGATGCAAATAACTGTGATTATTGTGTAAATTGCAAACGAAGAGAGAAAAATATAAATAATGAAAATAGTCAAATAAAACACCGGAATAAACATCGTTATAATAATGCTGTGAAACCAGTTTATGCCGTTGCAGATACTAGTCACAATTTTCTATATTCAAGTCAAGCGAATCGTAGTCCGTTAGTAAGATATAATCGAAACAACAAGTTTTTAAACTCATCGATTAATATATCCTCGTCTTCAGGATCCGACGTTGATTTAAAGCAAATGAATACAAAAAGGCATTTAAGAAAAAGAGAGAATAAAGTAACAAATCAATACGATACTTATCAATGTCAAAATCAATCACAACGAACAGAGCACAAAGAGCTCCAGTTTCCTTCTAAGTATAGGCCTTGTCAAGTTGTCGCAAATGCATCATGTCAATTTAGTTCGAACAATAATAGCGTTAATAGTAAAACATCATCATCGTCTAGTTTTTGGGATTATTTAGCAGTTAAGCTAAATAGGAAGCGGCAGAAGGCACCCATGGACGATTGTTGTTGCACTGCTCAACAATGTAACGCTGAAAATTGTCTGAATTTAAATACTGTGAAAATTCCACAAGATCATTTACCAACAGGAACTGCAAATTACGAGCCAACTCCTGGAAACATAAGTGGCAGACCTAGCCCCTTGAAGAAGATAGCTCGTGGACTTGTTTCACCAAAAAAGAGAAGTAGTAGTGAAGCTGTTGAATGTAAATGTAAATTACATCAGGGTAAACAGTTCAAGCCTTCTTCACCACAAACTGATCCAACAATGCAACAGACATCGGCACAACAGCCTATTCCAAATTGCCAACAATCACATGATGCTATTACAAACAATTTGGCAGCTAAATACAACGGTGAAATACTTTGCATACATAATCCACCATGCGTGCTAATTAATGGATGTCTTAATTTGCCTCCACGGTGTGCCGAACCATCAAATTATTGGCTTGTCAGTACACATACTAACACCAACTTTTACGATGAGAACCCCAAAGAAACCTCACCAAATAAAAACAAAGAACCTGATCTATACTCACCTCCATACTCCAATATTCAGGAATGCCTACCTGAGTTTAGATCTGAAAAGATTGTGCAGAGTGTCTGTAATCATATTCCGCCGTGTGAAGTTGTACGTGGTTGTTTTAAGGCAAAGTATGATCCTAAGCTTAAGGATTCCTGTGTGCATGTACCAATGTGTGAAAAACTACCTCAATGTGTGACAGCTGACGGGTTAATTGCGAAGAATAAGTTGTGTAGTCACAACCCCAAATGCTTCGAACTGCCTTTGTGTTCTCAGAAATTTTTAACGTTAGCAGCGAAGGAAGACATAAGTACCCAGGTTCAGCCTAAAACTAAATTTTTGTGCCGTCATAAACCACCGTGTATTATGATACCAAAGTGCTTAGCTCGTGCTCTGTGCGGCGACTACATCCCACGGGAAGCCATCCCCGATTGCGTCCATTGCCCGACTTGTGAACTGATTCCGGCGTGTTGCAGGAAAGCTGCTAAAGAATTAATGGTTTCTGTTTCTTCTCAATATCCAAAACCTCCGTGTCGTATAGTGTAGATTTTAAATTTTGTTGTCTCAGTAAATATAATAAAGATTTTTACAATGAAACTCTCAAGAATAGATTTCTATCCTGACAAAAATACCCTGTGTGTAAAAATATTTGACAAAACGGAAATTTGCTTTAAAATATAAGATTCTTTAATTGATGTACGAGTATTTCAGTTTGTAATATGTTTCCAGTGTCTCTCCACATTAATGGATGAAGGGATATCTCTGAAGATGCCTCAGTTACCTTTACATCACAAGAAACTTCTATTAAAGCTACTTCAGGCGAAATGATGAGCGCGTCCGGTAAGGATTCAATAGAAGCCTTATGTCCACTTACAG
This sequence comes from Leptidea juvernica, assembly GCA_949711755.1. Lineage (NCBI taxonomy): Eukaryota > Metazoa > Arthropoda > Insecta > Lepidoptera > Pieridae > Leptidea > Leptidea juvernica. Next base: position 9,703,755 of record CATIXQ010000023.1, read on the forward strand.
TCGTTCATACTTAAGATATTCTTGTAAAAATACTACATAATATTTTATTAAATACAATGTTTTCTTGATTAGTTTTTTAAGATTTTTAACTATAGGTTTTAGGGACAAAAATCCAATTCTAAAATCCAATGGGACTTATCAAAGTTATTGAACTCGTTGAAACTGTAAAAAACTATAGAAATTTAACCCATCAACAAAAAGTGTAATAAAGAAGTTGTGCCCGCGACTTCGTTCATCTAAATAAGGGTGCAGTTATTTGCTTATTTTAAAGTTAACCACGAAAATAAAAACATAACATTTTCCTCCATACCCTGATTTTGATCAAATACAGCCTAAATGTTACTTTATCTATGCTACAGGCATTCGTAAAAGTTTCATGAAAGTCAGTGTAGTAGTTCGAGAAATTAACGTATAAAAAAAGGAAGACATTTTTTTTAAATTAATATTATTGTTATCAGCTACACTCCCTTTATCAATATAAAGACTACTTCGACTATATAGTGTTATTATCTTAATATATATAAATCCAGTGTACTGATGTTTGTTTCCAGTTAACTACTAAATTATGAACGGTTTTTAATGGGGATTACTTCATGGAGTGCAGTTTAGTCCAACTTGAGAGATGGGATAGTTCTTTTTTCGATTTGGGAACCAAAATTATTTTTATTTCCAATATTTGTTTTGTATGGACATATTATTTTCTAAAAGAGAATTTATTGACGCACAGTTTGACTTCTTTCTTTTGTATATATATTATGATATTTATTATAGATAAATATTTCTTTTTTGTTGAATGCAGTAGCTCTGTTTGGTATTAAATTAATGATCGACTAATCAATTTAATACAGAAAAAAAATTTTTCTAGCTTAAATTCAAATTTCGAAGCGCTATTGAATCGTTATTATAAATTTTTAATTTCACATTACTATGTTCGGAAAAAATAGAGCTCGTGAGAACATGCAAGAAACTCAACGGCCAATCTTATATATCAAATAGATGGTTTTATATTGGCTGTAAATATACATAAAAAAATAGTTTCTATTAAATTAGTTCAAAGTTACAAGCGTTTTCAATATGAAAAAATATTTCATAAAAAGGAATAAAAAATAAAAACAAATTATATATTGGATTGGATGGATCGACCTGTAGAGCTTTAATTCTCTGTGTACGTTACGACGTGATGGACTTTTGTTTGATGGTGTTTGAGCACAAACACCAAGATTGTCAACAAATACTCAATTAAAAACAGATAAAGACCAAAAACACTATTAAAATGTACAACCCTCGTAAATCCCAGCAGGACACTAGTAACTTACCTTAATGACTTTTAAATGAAATTCCAAAGTATTACACAACTGTTCATTAGTGAACACGGCAAGCTATTCCATTCCTACTATACATCCAACCAAAATTATCGACACTTATCATCCATAAAAATACGCCCAAAGCGGTTCCTATAAACATTTCAAACTTATAGTTTAGAATTTCCTAATCTATGGGAGCCCAGCGGAGGAATTTTATCATTTCGAGCGTCTAAACCTGTCTGGGAACGAAAAAAAACTTGATCTTACTACTCAAGCGGGTTTGAAACGTGTGTAGAAAACAGAAGACTGAAAATCGTTCGTTATAAGAATGGAGGTTGTGTCGTTAAGTAATGACGAAATGATGATCAAAAACTAATGAGAAAAGAACGTTGAACTCCGACCAGTTTCGGCGTCTCTGTGTTGTTTCTATATGCAGGTTTTTTATGATATGGGTACAGCAAGTTAGTGTAGGCCTCACCTGATTGTAGGTTGTTATTTTAAAGCCTTTATTATCATCCCGTTAAGATATTCCGGTAAAAATATTTTTATGTTAAAATATTACGCCAAGTCGGAAATTACGAGACTTACAGGAAAGTCGTGAAAAGAGTCATGCACTCGATTTATAAGAAACCAATAACTGCATATTTAGTTTTGTAAAATTTCTTTAAATTGTGACGGAAATCAACCAGAATGGTTTTCAAAAAATACATCCTGTATTATTGGATCAATGGACTCTGTTGCTGATAAGGATCAATCTTTGCAAAGAAATGAAAGGAAATACCAAATTTTCGGTTTTATTATTTTTAAGAAAACTCACCTCTTATTTGAATAAGAGGTGAGTTAAAGTTAAAGTTTGAACTTTTAGTTAGAATTCTTACTTTTTTTGTTGATATTCGATCGAGGATAAATCCTGCCATGGTATCAAATGCAGTTAATTAGAGTGACATATAAACTTATGCATTGGAGTCAACGGAAACCATTTTCAGCAACTTAGTTATTAGTTAGGTAAAAGTGAGATATGAAAAGCATTTTTTTTTCTTTTTGCTTTCATTTTATTGGTTTCTTGTAAATCGAGGGCATTACTCCTTCCACGAATTTTCTCTAAGTATCGTACTTTTCGACCTGGCTGTCACCGCCCTTCTCAAAAGTAAGAAAAAGTTATTTATGCAACTGTTGTGTAATAAGGGGTATTAAAACACGAATGTGGATTTATCACACGAGGCGAAGCCGAGTGTGATAATAGTATCACATGAGTGTTTTAATACCTAATTATCAACTGTTGCATACAAGACTTTATCTACACCCAGAATATGAATCCTCTAAAAGATTCTGGAACAGTTAGCTTACTGCTAACATTAAAACACCAGTCCTAGTAGTAACCTAATATCATTTATTACTGATTATATACAAATAAAATAAGTATTATTTATTGTAGTAGTAACTTACATTTTGTAAAGTGCAATAATTAAAATTCACTCGTATATAATGTTCTTTTGCAGCGTTTAAAATGAATCGCTTATTTTTTGTAAACAAAACAATAAAAATATCGAAGAAAAATGGCGGGGATTCGAATAACCTACTTTTTTTTACGGCGCGCGACGTTCTGGGAGTGTGGAGCGCGCGTAAACGTAAATGTTCTTTTTTTGAAATTCATACAGATACCACGCATCGAGCAATAAGAATGTGGCTGTATGTTGAAACTCTTTGCGCATGAAGGGAAAAAAAACAGAGTGTTGTTATGAAATTCAGTACAACATTACAACACTCTTTTGGGTGATGTAATGGTTATTAGAACATTGGGTGTTTTAATGTTGGCAATAAGCTAACTGTTTCAAAATCTTTAATAGAGGATTTAAAGCATGGGTGTAGATAAAAGTTATAATGACACTAATATGTGTATTTTAATATGTAAAGTTTAAATGGAATGAAGTCGTTGTAGATTTACAATAAAATCAACTATGTAGCTTAATATGAGTTCAAAAGCCATAATTCAATTCTTTATATATATTTCACCATTTTGTTATGTTTTGTGTTTTTGCTATTTTCAATGTATGTTTAATTTATCCTTAAATTTTAATATTTTCTTTTGAGATGTTATAAACGTGGAAACTTGTAATTGGGCTTCAAAATTTAGTTAAGTAGTTTGTAATGTTTGCTAGAAGCAAGTTTCCCTAAAAATGTAAAAATAAAATAAAACATTAACATGTTCTGCTTAAGGTTATTGTCTTCATTTATTTGAATTGATTTTTTTGTTAAATTACTGTAAAAATTAATATCAACATTGAAAATTTCTGTTATATTTAATATTAATTACCTTTTTTACATAACTTTTCGACTAACCATATTATGTTGACTAACTTCAGCACTTAATAATTTTGAAATTATGGAACAAATGCTTAATCGATATTTTTCAAGACTATCGCCTTATATATATAAATGTGCAAAATGTTTTTATACATTGCGATGTATGCAACCGATCATTTTCAATGAGCTTAATATTATAGTTTTGGCAAGAAATCTCTGGTATCAATTGTAATAATTTGTATTGTAAATGGGAAAGTTACTAACTCTATAAGTATGTAATCATTATATTAGTTTACATGCACAAATAATGTTATAATTATATTTACAATACCACCTATGACAACATTAAATTAAAACTATCATTACAGGTAAGTGTACCCAGAGTACTGGCAGCATTCCGCGTTGGATAGCTAGACTGATCCGTTGACCAAAATAGCTACCAGCTTGGGTTCCCAGTAGCCCATTCGAGGCGTGTAGATAGTGCTTTGTACATTCTCCGCGCCTCTGGGCCCCACGGGCCAAGTGCCACCAAACAGCAAAAAGACGTAAGACTCACTAAGACCGAGATAATTGCGACGTTGCTGTCTTCGGCACTGGAAGCAGCAGCCCCAGCACCAACTGACGTAACTTGGTTATGATAAGGAGCCAGAGTATCGACGCAAATCGCGTCCCACACCAGCGACCTTCTCCTTGCCCAAGCCACCAGGATCAATAAATCAGGACGCTTGCCATTGTATCTACGTGTACACTATCTCACATTAACAAGATATTTAGATAGAAAGCATTTGAAATATTACAATTTTGGAAGAACATGGAAGAACGTTGTTTTTTTTTCCAAAAACTTTCTAGACAGCACGACAACGTTATTTCCCTCGAATAAAGCTACAAGCAGAAGCGAAATTGTCACAAACTTACCGTTTTTTTTGCTTAAACTATCTTTCAAATCTGTACTGCCAAACCAGTTTGAGGTAGAAATAAGAAAACTGGACACAGTTTTGTGCACAACAAAGTATAAAATGTGTTTAATACTCTGCGTTTACAGATTTGTGGATGCGACAAATTGTAACATATGGACAAGTTTTATAGCTTTTTATTTATCCTTGATTCCTCAACAGCATCTGTAAGTTGTTGATTTATTTTTGTTGTTGACGCAATTAAAGTTTCTTATTCAAATATTACATTCAAATTTATAGAGGTACTAGAATTAATGAAGACTTTTCCAGTAAATTTGTCGGATTGACATGGGTCTGAACTCACTTATTTTTTAACAAGGTTTGCCACACTCTTGTATGGTAAAACGGCATTAAAGGCATTTATTTTCTCAATATTCCTTTAGTATTCTTCACTTCTAACTCTACAAATGGCGCTCGGATATAGAAGAAGTTGCGCAAGAAACTCCCAGCATTCTTTTTTGCGCTCTTTTTAAATAAAATATACAATCGTGTACTGTCATTGTTATTGCTAGAAAATAATCATAATCTAGTCCCAGGCTATCCGATCACTTACATATTCAGCTGTGGAGTAGTAGAATTTACGATAGAGCCATTTTTTGATAAAACATTTAAATTTCTTTATAGATATTGCCTGTCTGAACAGTGGCTGGGACTTTATTATAAAAGTTAACCCACACATTAATCCTTAAAGCTATTATGTATCTTATGAAGCCTATTAGAACTCGTTACAAGAATTAAGGATGTGTGTTAGTTGACGCACTAGATCCGGCTTCCGTCAACCATAGAAATAGTTCTACTACTACTTCGGACCGTGTTTTCACGAATACGGATTAGATTCTGATCGGACGTAGTGCGGAAGCGGTCTTAGTATTCGTGCATTACTCAAAATAGTGGTTAACTCTCAACTTAAATTTTTTTTCATGTTTCCACCTTTCTTCATCTAAGTAGCAATCTGAGTGGGCCTCTGGTAAGTAAATTTAATTTTCCTTAGTCACTATTCCCTTTTATCTGGAAGGTCTGTCTACTGCCCTCCATGTTTCTTTGGACAAACAGACGCTGCATTGATTACATGTCTAGAAATATGTACGAAGAAAATGAGTATACGGAACTCAACTAATTAAGTCACTGCTGAATTTATTGAGATATTTGTAAAATCTCCATTCAAAGTACTTCAAACATTCTTTCATCAGCGCTATATCTCCAAAGCGCACAAACTTCACTTGCACTTAATTAAATCCTTTCCAAAAACTGTGTGATTTGTAATAATTTTCACAGCTTTCTCACATTAGCAGCTTCTTGTGTTGCATCGTATTGCATAAGTATGGGATATCAAATTAACCAATCACCCTATAGAGCAGTCTTAAATTGATAAAAATATTTACTACAAATACGGCGATTTCAACTGATTCCTGCCGCCGAATTCCAACTTCACAAGTCACGCCACAAATTAGTATATCATCAATCTGGATTTTCGCGGTTTTCAAGGAAATTTCTTTCACGTACTGAAAAGCTGTGGTATGAACACCTTCCTTAAACGCCGGCGACGTCCTGTGATTTCTCTAGTGTTGCAGTTATCACTTTACACCCACGTATGCTCGTTTGTCCTCCTTTTCCGTAAAATAAAAAGAAGTTTATAGTACATCATTGTAACACAATTAAACCAAATAAATCATTTTCGATACTTAGCACTGTTAGTCTCTCCAAGTATTGTTTACGGAAAATAAAAAAAGTGGAGTATATTTAAAAAAAGAGAACTATTTTAATTAATTAACTAACAATAACAACCAGTTCTATTTTTAAATTGTCAATTAAGTACTTATACAATATATTTTCCTGGGTTCTTACAATTTGGCATAGGTATAAAATAAACGCAAATAAGTCATTCCTCAAACAAGTCAATTTAAAACTAGGGGAGGCTCCTTTGCACAGTATGCCGGCTAGATTATGGGTACCACAACGGCGCCTATTTCTGCCGTGAAACAGTAATGTGTAAGCATTATTATGTTTCGGTCTGAAGGGCGCCGTAGCTAGTGTAATTACTGGGCAAATGAGACTAAACATCGAGGTGACGAGCGCTATTGTATTGCCACTCAGAATTTTTGTGTTTTTCAAGAATCCTGAGCGGCACTGCATTGTAATGGGCAGGGTGTATCAAATACCATCAACTGAAAGTTCAGCTCGTCTCATCCCTTAATTTAAAAAAAAAATGGTAACTCAAAAATATGAATATGTAGCGAGAGAGAAGTATTAATAAGGGAAATAAATTTATAAGTAAGCTTTCAGAGCGTTTCTTCAAATAATTACACATATTAAAACAAGGCTGCATTGCATTTGAAACGAAGACTTTACAATTACCAGAACCGATTATTATATATCATCCAAGTCGAAATAACAACTGTCATAATAAATAGCGCTACAACTTTCTAAAAACCGAGAATCGAACCCACTGCCCATCTGTATGCTAATCGAAGTTGACGCCTACGTGAGGTAGTTTCGGATACAAATGTATGCAAACGATTCTACGACGAATATAAATCTATTAGCAAGTAAGACGTCAGATTTCTTGGAGCAGCGCGTTGTATGAATAAAAGATATGATGCTCTTATGCAGACTGTACTTTTTAGAGTTCCGTTCGTTCAACAGGCCATATATCTATGTATAGAAAATATATATCTATTATATCATTTAAAGGTTCTTGTGCTATCCGCTTTTTTGTAGCTACAGGCGCTGCAGCATATCAAGTTCTGCACAGTTCAACCAATCACCTTGAAAATTAGGATGATCCTGATACTGTTTGTATTGTCTACAAGAATCCGATCCTTTAAATATGCCTAGGGAGCCACAGCAGGATAAAATGGTGTTAAAATCAAGATAAAAAGCTTTATCATCCGAAACTGTAAACATTTCCGCAATCCAACAACTAAAACAACCCTGTAAAATGCTTATGTGCCCAGTAATCTAGAATACTGTACCATTGTTTGGTCGCCTCAATACAACATTCATTAATTAAGAGTTGAACGCATTCAAAAACGGTTCTTATGGCACCTTACTTTTTCTTGTGGGGTACATTTATTTATTTCACACACACATAGCAACTATCATTACAGGTATTACCTAATGCGACAGTTACAAACAAACAAGAATAACAAACACAGCAAACAACAATCAAATCAAACTAAAACTAATCATACAATCAAACTACATTACATTACAAATAATATATCACACCAGAAATAGAAAAAACTTAAACATACTACTATTTACCATAACATACTACATATAACAATACCCTTGTGAGATCACTCCACGTACACTCAAAAATGTCCACTTTGTTGTGGAGTTCATTTATATGGCGAAGGGCTCTTGTTAAAGGAGACTTTGCCAACACATTTGTTCTCGCCATCGGAATGGATAGTAGTGGCGGATGGAGGCGCCTCCCATACATAAGCAATTGCCATCGTACTTGGATAAGTTGAGACACTTTAACATGAAAAGTCTTTCTGTTCGACGACAAATGCTAGATTTAAAATTTTTATACAAAATAATTAGAAATCATCTCGACTGTCCATCAGATTACGAGTTCCCCGCCGAGTACCAAGGTGTGCGCAAGTCGGAGCTGGCCTGTTCCATCAGCCATTTGCAAAAACTAACCTTAATCAATTTTCTCCCATACCACGTCTATCAAGAACTTATAACTCCATCTGTGGTGAAGTAGATATTTTTAAACATTTACCTGCGCTTAAAAAAATATTACGAGGTTGTTAGGCGCCAAATGATAGACGTTCTTCTTCTTTTTTTCTTTTCTTCTTTTCAAATTCGCATGTATCTTGGTTTTATATTTTTTTTTATATTATTGTGTTCTTGGTGTCACGGAAGCAAAGACTGTGCATGTTGTGACACCTTAATTTGTTGTACATTCAACTCATTCTTTGTGAATATTTGATATATTTTAAGTGTATTAGAATGTAACCACTACTGGTTGTCCTATAAATAAATAAATGGTGAGACATTGTGAGGTATTTTGATGATTGCGACCGAAGGATTCTGTGAAATGGGTCAGGAAGAACAAAAAGCACTGATGACTAATGAATCTCTTCAGAGTGTAATGCAAATTCAGTCCCAGATAATGAATCTTGCCTGTGCGTAACGCAATTTTAAGATCTGAAAATAAGTTTCGCCTGAGCATAAAGCAAATTCTATGAACATAAAGCATATTCAAAAATAATACTATAACTCTTGCCTGTGCCGAACGAAAATTCAGCCTCAGATAATGAATCTTGCTAGTTCGTATTCAGCATCAGATAATGGGTCTTCCTGTGCGTTATACAAAGGTAGATTTAGAACGAATTTGCTTTAGGTGCTATACTTTTCAATGCGTATTTTTTTAGTATATCAAACAGTTATTAGTTTTATTAGAACAAAGTCATTGTCGGTATTTATGCTTTTATTTTCGAGAGGAGGAAAATACTGCTACGTATTTGGACTCTATGTTGTTAGCCCAGAAGGCTTTTACAGCGACATAGGACGTGGGCCGTGGAGGCCGCAAAGACTACGCAACCACAGTCGCGGGGCGTCTCCTACGGAGACTCGAACCTCGGACCGGCTGTGTGCTTGTGGGAAGGAGAAATGAGGTATTTAAGCGAAAAGAGTTTCACTGTTGAACGTCGATCTCTTTCAGAGATCGCCATAAGGATCAGTACGCCTTTCGCCTCCAGCAGACACCTGCCTCATTTAGCAGGTCATGAGTTTGAATGACCTCATGGGAAATGTTGTAATTAATAGATCATCCGTATCGCTATCTGATGCTAGAATGTTCTCCACTGAATTCCACTCGCTAACAAATCCACCAGCCCTCAGTCATCCTTCAAATATTTTTGGAGTCAAGTGGAAACAATTTGAAACAGTTTAAACATAAACACTATTTTAACTGAAAGGTAATTAAAATCTTGCATCAGTGCTTGTCTGCCAACAATTTTTTTATTTAATAAGAGACATTTATTACATTTATGTTAGAACTTAAATTGCTATATTGGATCTATAAAAGATACATTAACTTTATGTTCTAGCGATTTATGAAGTGGGCATTTCATAAAAAATATAAAATATATTTTTTTGTTTCGCATCTACCGCATTCTTTTTCTGAGACATTGAATCATTTGATGAATAATAATTACAATTAGTCATTTAATTGCAGCTCGATTAAAACATTCTAAGTCAAACAATTATTATTATGACTACGGCATTAGTCATACGTAAGTATAAACAAAGAAATAATCGAAGGAAAATCCATTTAACTCAATTACAAGATATTTATACGTATGATGAAATGAGAAATACCAGCGATTATATTAGGTAAAAATGATTGCGAAACTGAAGTGGCAGTAGGCAGGTACATATTTCAACGGATAGATGGCCAGTGGGCCAGAAAAGTCCTCGAATGGCGACCACGTACCGGAAGACGCAGAGTTGGTAGGTCCCCCACGAGATGGACCGACGATCTGGTCAAGATCGCCGGAATACGTTGGTTGTTGGCAGCGCAGAAACGATCGTTGTGGAGATCTTTGGCGGAGACCTTTGTCTAGCAGTGGACGTCTTCCGACTGATGATACATTAGGAATGGCAAAAGTTGAAAAGTGTTAATTATTGATACAGATTCTTAAATTCTTAGAGCAAAGTACACTCGAAATTGTATTATTATAAGCGCATGCAACACTTATAATATTAGTTATAGTCATTTTGACATTTTTTTCCACCGTGGATTTATCTAGTGTCTGGGTGAAACTATAACATATTAAAATTTTTAAATTAGAATTTGTTACTAAAGAAGTTATTCCATGTTGTTATTACCTTTAGTGAAAGTGCGCCATAAGCTTGGACGATTTGGTCGAAACCTAACTTATTCAACCAAAGCCAAGAAACATCCAAACAAAACCATCCAACCAAACTCTGAGCGACTATAATCTTTCTCATAAGGCCCATAGTTAGCGACCACGTCTGCGAACCGTAAGTCATCACTGGCAACACACACTGGTTGAATACGTTTGATGAGGGCAGCACAGGATCGATCGTCGTGGAAATCTTTGGAGGAGGCCTTTGTCCAGCAGTGGACGTCTTCCAGCTGATGATGATGATGAAGTCAAGCCCTTTCGAGAGGGAGCGATTGCGAAAATAATACTCACAGCTCTTTTTTTATTGCAATACAATCAAATACTTCTGTGTCTCTCCTCTGACTCTCTAATCAGGCAGAGATTAGACAGAGATTATGAACTACCATCAGCCTCAGTCCGGATATACTGTCCCGGCTTCCACTAGCATCAGCATCCAACGTTCATACAAGCTCTCTTATTCTAGACCTGATTCCTTTTCGATAGATCGAACAAACAACAGAATTGGGAGGAAATTTTTGCGATTCGAAGGCTCGAGTACAAAAAAGAATGCTCCAGATAAATTTTTACACAGCAAAATTATTCACAATAAAACCGTTTAAGCCTTGTTGAAAATAATCATGAAATTTTTCTGACCAAATGTTTTTATACAAGATCTCAAGGTCTAGAAATCTAGAGGCCTACTGGATTGTCCATGACTGCTGGTCTTTATTGGCTTTGTTGTTCCAAGACTTAACGCTAGAATTTTATTAAAGCCTTTGTATGTAAAAGGGTACAGAACCAATTTGGACTTCCATGGCTGGCTGCTGACGCTACAAATAACAAAAACAGATTCATAGTATAAGTATTTAAAAACTATCTCACAATACAATATCTTATACTTAGTACTAGCCTTAGATAATTTATGTCTAGATAAAACCTCTTGTTGTAAGGCAACCGATGAAAACAGGCCAGGCTTACTACTTTAGTGTGCATTCACGTCTTACACTCGCGATTTGGATGTCACATTGCTCAAAAAAGCGGTTAACTGTCAATTTAAATTTTTTTCGTCGTATTCACAGCCGTCACAGTATATTCTTTATAATATTATAACCATCTGTTTCATGCTGTCAAATTTAAACATTAATATATTTATAGATATACTTAATAATAAATATTTTCATAACGTTGGCATAATGCTACTATAATACCTTTATTTATGTACATGTGTTTGGATTCATGCGTCTACTATAACTCTCTCCATTACCCTCGTTTCAGTGTCCGGCGAGTCAACATGTCCTGAGGATGCCTCGTATAGAGGCGGAACACGTGTCAAATTGGTTGAAGCAAGACGTTTCCAATTAACCAGTTCGGTCGAGGGTTCAGCGTTAGGGATTCTTCGCACGCATTATATTATCCCTAACTCCTTATTCAGTACATCTGATCGTGAAGTGTACGTCAAAATCTGCTTCGTCCTTCTAAATTACGGGCTTAAAACTACTAGTAGTAAGTACTAGAACATGAAAAACACTTATAACTAAGTAAGCGAGTCACTATGCGTTTATATGGAGTGATTTTTGTTGATCAGCTGCTAAATCGTTTATGACTTGAACCGTCTGAACTGACGTTCAAAAAAATCGAAGCAACAAAATCCGCTTCAATTTATTTGCTGTAAGTATAAATAAATAAAAACTTGTCATTTTCAACATATTTAAATAAAAAAGTTTTAAAGGGTTAATACGCTTGTAATTGTGACTGTGTTTTTACATTCGATTTTTTGCGTAAAAGTTACGATTTTATTATTATTCTAGTTAACCCGACGTAAAATCGACACTCGATACATTTTTTAACATATTTATTTTAAGCCTTTTATTATATTTGAACACTTAATATATAATCTGAGATGATTTTGACATGCCGAGAGAATGAATGAAGAACGATTGACGACGAAAGTGTATAAGGCCAGTGTGAATGAAAGTGTTGGAAGGGGTAGACCTAGGCGGACGTTTCAAGATCAAATCAGGGACGTCTTGAAAAAAGGCCAGGTCAAGAGTACCCTACACCGGAGAGCATGTATGAAGGGAATAATGAAAGTGGACGAAGCGAAACAAATATGTAAAGATCGTAGCAAGTGGAAAGAAGTGGTCTCTGCCTACCCCTACGGGAAAGAGGCGTGATTTTATGTATGTATGTGTATGTATGTTAATGTATAATATAATTATTGTGTTTGTAATTGTTTATATATGTTAACTCAGAGCAATTATATTATAATGAAACAAAAAAAAAATCAAGTGGACAATAGCAATTAGATCACAATATTATGATATTCAGACGCCACATTGGTGTACAGAAAAATCCTCTGATAAGCAAATTCCTTCAAAAACAACACAGAAGTATCTCTGAAACTCAATTCAAATTCAAATATTTTTATTCAAAATAGCATGTGACATCACTTATTGAAAGTCAAAAACTACCACCCATTCCAAAACGAATGCCTCAGACCTGAAAAGAATGGGCATAACAAACTCAGAGGGCTTTTTTCATCAAAAAAAATATCTTTACAAAGAAATATTGAACAATTAAACTTATTATTTAATAGGCTGAGCCCGGGCGGTCGCTCCATTCCCAATCTGTGGTATCATTAAAAAAGTAATTCATGTTATAGTACCTAACTTTTCGCACACAAACGATTTTTTAAAATTCTTTTGAATAATGTAATTGTTGTGTAATATTCCAAATAATAATTTAAATTTTTCAAAGTCATCTCAGCTAGCAATTTGTATGTTCATTCGAATTCGCTTCAATTTCGCTCTATGTGAACCCGTTATAACGGTGTTCATCTTTCTATGGAAAGCTGTTCTACATGTCATATATCTAAAAGTTTTGCTCATAGCCTCAAGATTTATCCAGATGGACAAACATAATATAAAGTTTTTATTATACTTAAATTTGAAAATAGAAAGATCATGCCCGGCTTTAAAAAATACAAAATGAATATAAAATAGACAAAAAAATATTAGTGTTTGCAGTATGTCTCTTTACCGCTAGATGGCAGTAAAAACAAAATTGCTACGTAGTTCTTAGTCGAGGTGCTGGTTGAGGGGATAGTTATTAATAGATATTAAATAGCATAGACTCAGAATACACTAGCGTATAGAAGAATAAAGTGTGCGAGATAGAAGTACATCTTTAACGGAGATATAGCAAGATAGAAAAGGAAAGCGAATATATTGTTACTATAACCTAATAATATGTATATCGCCAGAAGAAATGCATGAAAAGTAAAACTCAATTCATATTTTATTATTGTTTACTTATGAAGGTAGACCGACACTACACATCCCTGTACTTCGGATTCGGATCGGACGCAGTGCGCGAGCGTTAATACAAATAATACTATGACTACTTCGTTCCGTCAATAACCTTGTCCGGAACGGAGATTAGCGGTTGGCGGAAAGAAATCGGTTGACGGAAACCGGATCTAGTGCGTTAACTACAATAGAAATAATTGTACGACTAGACCGGAACGTGTTTTCATGGATACCGATCGGACTCTGATCGGACGTAGTGCGAAAGCGCTCTTACGGCCGCTCTCAATATACTATCTACAGATAGAGATAAATTACTACCTTCTACTGTCAGTTATAACTGTCAATAATCTGAAGCTGTCCCAATATACACGATAAGTCATTCTTACCGCCTTATATTGGGACGCGTGAATTGCAATTTCCATACAAACTTCTATCGCTGGTAAGCTATACGCCGTCCCATTGAGAGACAGCGTGTACGGATAAGGTGAGTTACCGTCGATAATTTTATTTGGACAGAAAAGTAAACGATAGTTACGATTTTTTATCTCAAGTAGGCCACAACCGGAGGTTGACTGAAATATCAAACCACTAAACTAATGCATACATTTAAAAAAAAAAAAAAAAAAATTGACTCCAATTATCGGACTAGGTTAGTCGTCAATACCAACGTATTATATTCTAACCGCCTTACATATAAATCTAGTATAAAGTTATACCTAATGATAAACCAAGAATATGTAAAATGTTAACATATAGACGTTTTGCTTTAAGATTTTTTTTGATAAGATTTTTTTTGACGTTTAACGTTTATCTGCAAGGCTGCTTGACATTCGGAAAACTTCAGTATTATCATTGTATTGACAGTGTTGTCAGTGATATAGTCAACATGTTGCTTATTCATGGTTTATTCTCAGGTATAACTTTAGACCAAATTTATTTGTAAGACCGCATGACTATGGTAAACAGTATATGCAAGAAGGAGAAAGAAGCTGTTTGGTGCAATTATGCCATAAATTATTTATTGATATCTTATAAATGATTATGAATTTTGGTAACGATAAACGATATGTTTCCTGTGAAAGATATATGGAAAATTATTGAAAACGATTTATATCAATATTATATTATTGATGTTACGTGGGTATAAATATTATTTTTTATACAATATTTTTAAACAAATAAGTTCCATGTATGAATAAAATATAGGCTAACCGACGGACTAGTAAAAAAAGAAGGACTCCGCGCCGTGATATTAGCAAGTGAAGCACCTTTATGCTAGTGTGTGTGCGGTTACGGGGTATACCAGTTACACAATTTTTTCTCCCTTTAATAATTATATATCCACAAATACTCTTATGATATTCTTTTTACACTTCTTCACAACGCACGACGGCATTTTTTAAATATTTTATTGCGACGCAAACTGATCTGTCACAGACGATGGCAAAATAATGGCGGCCGATCGGCTTGTATTAGTGTAAGTGTATGCGTGGGGCTATGTATTTACACATTTACCGGATTGTTTTGGTGCCTCACTGTTGTGTAAGGTAACACGGAGTCCTTCATTTTTTACTCGTCCGTGAGGCTAACCAAGGCATTCCACATGTCTGGTTATGAATAAACCATATTTTAATCAATTTCATTTTAAATTTTCGGTATGACAATCATTTTATGGTCTCGTATGGCCTCATGGTGATCTACTGTTAATAGCAATTTGTCGATAAAATTTTTTACTTGCATTACTTTAGTATTGTAATACTTGATATTTTAGCAATATAACAAGATTCATGAAAAAAAAATTTACAGTGGAAGGATGTATTTAATGAGTCCTTAACTAATAATAATATATAATTAAGGAATCATACTTATTATTAGGTAGGTTTTAGTTTAATTCAATCAGTTTAGTTAAACAAGTTCTCGGTCCGACGTTTAAATTTTAGTTAATTTAAAAAATTATTAAATGCAATATTATATAACAGTGATTTGAATTCATTCAATTCAAAAGGAAAGAATAAAGTGTACGCGTGAAGCGTAATAGGTCAGCTATGTGTCTTCATAGGTCCTGATCCAGTATCCCGATATTTGTTTCCAGTGAACTCCTAAACTAAGGAACGGATTTTAATGGGAATTACTTCGTGGAGTGCAGTTTAGTCCAACTTGAGAGATAGGATAGTTTTTTATTTCGATTTGGGACCCATCATTATTTTTATTTACAATAGCTGACCCGGCAAGCGTTGTTTTGCCATATAAATTATCTTTAGAGATAAACTGTTTTTTGGACATTGCCACATTACTTTTTTTTTATTAAAAGCCTAAGTTACTCCTTGTTACATCAGCTACCTGTCAATAAAAGTCCCGTCAAAATCGGTCCAGCCATTTCAGAGTTTAGCCGGAACAAACAAACAGACAGACAGACAAAAATTGTAAAAAAAATTGTTTTGGTGTATGTACCGTATATTCAAATTCAAATTAAAAAATAAAAACACTTTATTCATGTAGGTCAAAAAAAATAAAAATATTGTTTCTTATTGAATTTACCGCTACTTCGTAAAGGGTGGAGCTAATGAGAAGAAGTAGCAACAAACTCATTGCCGCTCTTTAAAGTCAAGATTTACATTTTAATTGTTTTACAAATCATTTCAATTACAATATATGCAAAGTGACGCAACAAACATACTCAAAAGTCAAAAACTGAACACAACTGAACGCTTACACGAGTAGGTCAAAAAAAGAAAAAAAAGTAAATTAATACTTATAAACACAAGAGTTATTGAGTATAGTAGATGCATCAATCCACACATACCGTAAATAAATAGAGGCATTATGTGAGCATTTCATAAAATAAAATATATAATAACTTTAACTTTAAAGGAAAAAATAATAATAAAAAACACATCAAGCAGACCTCCGGTAACAAGATCATCCAGCCCCCACGAGTAGCATTCGTTCACGAGTATTATATTATATATTCATATACATGTAGTAAAAAACGGTTATTTCAATATTACAAACAGACACCTCAATTTTATTTATATGTAAGTATAGATATTTGTTTTGTATGGACATATTTTCTACGAGGGAATTTATTGACGCACGGATTGACAGTTCTGTTGTGAAACAATTTCATTATAATAACATATTTTACGAAATAATTCTTGATGTTATGAAATATTATAGACAAATTCATAAAAAACAGTATTTTATTTATTATGTACAGAAAAACGTCCGTCGGGTCAGCTAGTTTTTATATAATATACCAGACAGTATACTAGAAGCTTCTTTGACAAATAAGGCTTAATGTAGTACAATACTTCTTTGATAAAGAAGGCTGTACTGCAGTAAGCAGTACAGTCGATAAATATATACAGGATAATGATGCATGGTTCTTGTCTGGTTCTGCGCAGGCCACCCAAAATAATGTTATTAGCAATTCTGTTACTACGATTTAAAAGATAGGGTGGGACTTTCTTATCAGTTCTTCTCCCTATGTCAAAGCCCCTTCACGAATAACTAGCTTCATGACGTTTACCAAGTGTTGTTGCATTATGTTATGTTATTGTCAATCCCTATGGTAAATACACGGACGAGTAAAAAAATAAGGACTCCGCGCCGTCATATTAGCAAGTGAAGCACCGTTACGCTAGTGTGTGTGCGGTTACGGTGGATACTAGTTACACAATTTTTTCTCCTTTAAATAATCATATATGGCCACAAATACTTATATAGTATCGTTATTACACTTTTTCACAACACACGACGGCATTTTTAAAATATTTTATTGAGACGCAAACTGATCTGTCACAGACGATGACAATTCTCATAATGGCCGCCTATCGGCCTGTAGTAGTGTAAGTGTGTGCGTAGGGCTATTGTATTTACACGTTAATCGGCTTGTTTTGGTGCTACACTGTTATGGAGGGTGACACGGAGTCCTTATTTTTTTACTTGTCCGTGGGTAAATACATATATTTCTATTCCTATTCTTATATCAACGAAATACGTATATATAGCTCGTAAATATTTACGTCACAATACAAAATTAATAATGAATTTAGAATATAACTAGACTAGCTTTAGACATATTTTGCTAGATGTGGCCCCGCTGCTATTAATTATCGTTAAGGAAAACACACAAGACTATTAATGCTTACGATAACAACAAAATGAGATAAACATTAGCCTAAGTATTCATTAAAAGATAAGTTATAATGTAAGTTAAATAAAGGATAACCTAAAACCAAAGAACTAACATTTTTTTTTAATTTACTAGTATTCTAATTTACTAGGAAGGCTCCATTTCACAGGATGCTAGGTAGATTATGGGTACCACAACGGCGCCTTTTTCTGCCGTGACGCAGTAACGTGTAAATATTATTGTGTTTCGATCTGACGGGCGCTGTAGCTAGTGAAATCACACATAATCTCAAGGTGACAAGCGCAACGATAGCAACGTTCAGAATTTTTGGGCTCATCAAGAATCCTGAGCGGCACTGCATTGTAATGGGCAGGGCGTATCAATTACCATCAGCTGAACCTCCCGCTCATCTCGCCCCTAATTGTCATAAAAATAATTAAGCAAGGAACAATAGAAAATTTATTGAATTAGGCGTTACTTTGCGGAAATCCATAATTATACAAATGATTTAGGTTTTCTTTAGTGTTAATTCCGCCAATATATCATTTGTATAAAGGAACAATACTTAATTTGTAATTTGGAACGCTTCAATAAGAACATTTGCTTTATGCCAATAATGCAACTTAACGAAGGTTATTTATATTTCACTAGAAATTATGAAGAGATAAAAAGGCAGTGAAGTGTAGATTTCAAGGCACATTTGTAAGTAGTGATTAGCTCATATAGATACAAAATATACGCCTATGAGTGTCCTGAAAAAAAAAGATCTTATTGCCTCGCACAGCCACTTTGTGGAATCAATTCGCGCCTACATTCTTCGGAACCTATACGACTTAAGCTGGGGTCCCACAGTCCGCTATTCTACGGATCAGCCACGCACAGCCGACGAGCACGGACGGCGACACACCGCAGGCAGGGCCGTTCCAACGGTGCGTGTCGGTCTGTACCGGCCTGTCGTTACTGCCAGTCCAACTTGTTAAGGATGGGGTCCCACGGCCTGTGTCATCACAGGCCAGACCATATCTTGACCGCACCTTTGAAGTTACCGACTAGCGATGGATACCGGCGCACCGCCACAGACGTGTCTGTGCTATCACGGACGAGGCCGGTCCCACAATGCGTCGTGCGAGTTGGTCTGCGTGCGTCCGCGATCTTTCAGACCATGGGACCCAAGCTTTAGGGGCCTCCAAGTTAAGAGCATATATTCAATTTAAAGGCAACGCATCTATTGACCCCTGGTGTTGCGGATGTCTATGGGCGGTTGCCTGACCACCTTATATAACATCAAACTAAAACCAATTTTATCCTCTAGGTCAAGGAAATGCCACTTATAAATGTCATTTTTTTTTTCTTATACCATTCTTTTCTTACTCATGCCACAAAAATCGGCACCTTTTTGCTCTTAATAGTGATTTTCATTCTTATAACACTAGAAATAAGGGATTGCTTGTAACTAATTCTAGTAGGCTTCATAAGATACATAATAGCTTTATGGGTAAATATATACACTTCTATAATAAAGTCCCAGTCACTGTTCAGGCATTATCTATAAATAAATCTAAATGTTTTATAAAAAAAAGGCTCTGCCGTAAATCCTATTACTCCACTGCTGAATATCTAAATGATCGGACAGCCTGGGACTAGATTGTGATTATTTTATAGCGATAGAAATGATTGTACAATATTGTATATTCTTATTGAAAAGAGCGCAAAAAAAGAATGCTGGTAGAGTTTCTTGCGCCGCTTTTTCTTTCTCTGAGTGTCATTTGTTTCCGAAGCGGTAGTAGTATCTAGAAGTTATTAGAAATGATATCAAAAAGAATTCTAAAGGAATCAATTTTGAGAAAATAAATGCCTTTTATGCCTTTTATTAACCACCGATTCGGAAAACTTGGGCTTTAACTATAAGAAGAAGTGGCAAGAAACTCATTGTCACTCATTTTAATCGTTTTAAAAATTAGATTAATAACAATTACTTTACAGTGATGCAACAAGAATACTCAAACGTCGAATATTCAAAGCCTTATACGAGAACCTAAATAAAAAAAAATGTAAATTAATAAATAAGAACACAAGAGTTATTGAGTACAGTAGATGTATCAATCCACATATACTATTAATAAATAAAAGTATAATGCGAGTATTTAATTAGAGATTATAAAAAAATATATAAATAGTTTCCGACGACAGTATCAAAGGCAAAAATACTTAATTAACATCACCAAAAATACATTTCAAATACATGCTAATTTAACAAAAGTTTAGACATACATATTTTTAAAAAACAATGCAATCAAGTAAAACAACACTAGGCTGAACCATAAAATCCACAAAAAACAACAAATATAATTTACGTAACCATCACTACTGTAATAAGCCTTCGACAAGAGTCTGCGTTTAATAAAAAGAATTTATTTATTGATAATTCAGATTCACTTTTTGATGTGTACAAAATAATAATTGTTTATTTTACAGAGCCTAGTAAGTGAGTAAGAGATTCAGTCACCACAAGTAACACCCGTTCACGAGCATGCCGCATGGACCAGCCATCGCCTCCCTCGAACAAATTTTAGAGAAGGGAACCGGCGGTGAATACGTTGGATGTGGTGGACGGGGATTGAACCGGGGCTCTGTGGTGTGAATCAATTTCCCAGTATGAAGTTGTCGTGTTAGTCTTCTTCTACTCAAATATGTAGAGTCAGTTAAAATCTTCTTCACAATATGATGAGCATTGGCAAACCCAAGAGCACGGTATGAAGTTCCTACAATAAGTAGTTACACGTAGGAACTCTATACCTCGCTAGTGGTAATCACCAGGATTCTTCTGTGTTCTTCTTGCTTCATTCTTCTAGACACCATTTGCACAGGAAGCCGGCTGGATTATGGGTACCACAATGGCGCCTATTTCTCCCGTGAAGCAATAATGTAGTGAAGCTAGAGAAATTACTGGACAAATGAGACCTAACAGCTTATCTCTTAAGGTTCCGAGCGCAATTGTAGTGCCGCTCAGAGTTTTTGGGTTTTCAAGAATCCTGAGCGGCACTCCATTTTAATTGACAGGGCGTTTCAATTACCATCTACGTCCTGCTCGTCTCGTCCGTTATTGTCAAAAAAAAATAAGTTTATTAAGTCTTCAATTGTAGTTGAAATATGAACTATTATTAAGCTCTTAACTTAACTAACAGCTAACACGAAAAAAAAAATGCCATACAATTGAATTTATTCTTCCAAATGAAGGATATAATTATTTTGGCTTCGCTGTCTTATTGATGTCTAAAAAAACATTTATTCAAAAACGAAATCACTTCGCAAATAAAATTAATTAAATATAAATAAACACAAGTAATAACAACAAAATTGAGTAATGCTTACCGATTATTTTCAAAATAAATTCTCATACTTTTGATTAGCATATTTCATCCCTAAAGCTAACCCTTTGCTAATGCAAATTTTTCAGTAAACTCTCCGTGGGAAGCTACCGAAAGATTTACATAAGAAATCATTTTGAGTCCGTGAGAAATGTATTTACATATTAGGGACTGTTTTCTTGTCCCTAATTTAGACTATGAGAAATATAAGGACAGAATTACTTTAACTATTGGTTAACTGTTAAACCACGCACAAAAAAGCAAAGTTAAGCATAATTTAAAAAGGACTATATATTCAAACTAATATTATAAAGATATAGAAGAAATAAAAAGCATGGTATTACACCAAAATTCTTTTATACATTTATTTAAATAAAATACTTTTTAAAGATTTAAAACACGTTTTTAAAAAGTTTTTTATTTAAATTAATGACATGTATGTAACTCGCGTTAATCAAGTACATTATAGGCGCATATTTCTAACGTGAAGCAGTAATGTGTAAGCATTATTGTGTTTCGGTCTGAAGGTAGCTGTAGCTAGTGAAATTACTGAGCAAATGAGACTGAACATCTTATGTCACAAGGTGACGAGCGCAATTGTAGAGCCGCTCAGAATTTTTGGGTTTTTCAAGAATCCTGTGAGGCACTGCATTGTTATGGGTAGGGCGTATCAATTACCAACTGAGCTGAACGTCCTGCTAGTCTCGTCCCTTATTTTCATTAAAAAAAGACATTCAAACGAACATTATTAAGCCGTAAAACATAATTAAAAATTACTCAACATGACACCGATCAAAATGACACCTGCACAGAACTCGTAAAGACTGTTAACAGATACTCAAGTAAATGACTTCGCAGACAGAAGCCGGTTCCACTTGCCTGCTATAAACGCTTGGCTTCTCCTAACCCCTTTTAGGAAGCCTGGCACATGTCCACAAAGTTCATTTTTAATGAGCCGTAACTGAACTGACATGTCTGCACCCCGAACGTAATTAGTATTTTAACCAATTAAACTTGAGCCCTGCGATGTCCTCGCGAATACTTCTTACTTGTTAATTGGGGAAGTCGAAGGTGGGTCACGTTATTATGGCGACAGTGTCGTTAAGATTGTATCTATTGACGGTAATAATTGGATTGTTTTAAACACATGTCAAGCACAGCAAGCATTACCAGAAATACTGGGTGGTAGGGACATACTAAAATCCTGTTAAGCATCGACTTGATGATTGCAAATGAAATTACTTTTAACTCATATTATTATAGTATAGTACCTATTATTCGATATTCAAATTTTGTGTTTTTCGTGGATCCCTTGAAGCCAAAGTTAAAGATTGTTCATGTGGTTAAAACGTGACCAAGTAATTAACCATTATAACAACTGCAAATTATTTTATAAGTCGGGTGGTTAATTGTTATATCAAATATAAAATAACAAACAACGAGTGTGCAGAATCGATCGCCGCTTGATATATTGCATTTGTTTTAGAATGGGTGTTCCAGAATTTTCCGGAGATCAAGCATTGTAAAGGTTTTTGGTAAGAGAGCTGGAAATGGTAAATGGTAGCTGGAAATACAGGGTGGCCGAGAAGTTGACGTTCAAAGCTAAAATTTGGAAGCCTCGTGGTGATGAGTATCCGAATCACCCCTACGTATGTTCTACGATTTTGCGTAGTTTAGGAGATATAAAATATTTTCCCCTTTTATCCGCTTTTTTCACCTAATTGTGGTTTAGGACATTTTTCTAATTTTTTTGAACACTTGTAGTTAATTTTATTGTTGATAATTATTAACTACAGTTGCAATAACCACATAAGAAACTATGAATAATTTAGACAATGCGGAACCAGTTTAGAATTGAGTCGTAAGTTCAAAATAACTGCTCCAGCAAAATTCATGAAAATGTTCAAGGTATCAAAAAAAAAAATGGGGAGCCTATGGCTTCTAACTATTTTTAAAAACTTCCCAGAACATTGGCCAGTAAAATGAGCTAAATTCATATTTTAGCTTTGGACGTCAACTTCTCGGCCAGCCTATATAGCCCAAGAGCCAGCTGAGAGTATATTCTCAATTCAAAACTCGACAACGCTTTACCTGTGTATTTGCACATTCCCATCCAATAATAACAATGAAGATCTAACACCAATTATATAATAAATATCACTCACTAAACACCTCGATCGTGTACATAAAAATCACTGCATTATTGACGTTTGTACAAGTTATCGCTTATTTTGGAAGACGATAGTAAATTATCGGATAAGACTCTTTACATGAGCAAATATGATAAGATTATGAAAATAATAAAGGAAAAAAAAAACACACCGCGTATTGCTTGGTCTATAATTCTATATTGTCAGGAATTTCTCAATTTTATAGTCCTGTGGTATTGCGAGAGAGATCAGTAAGAGAGAATTATATTATGTTTAATCATACATAGTTTAAAAATGCTTCTGATTCTGAGCTCTATAGCTCTACCTCCGCCCAATTCTTCTAGGACATTGGCTTGGTCCAAAGTATATACTTCGACGGGACGAGACGAGCAGCGAGTTCAGCTGATGGTAATTGATACGCCCTACCCATTACAATGCGGTGCCACTCAGGATTCTTGAAAAACACAAAAATTCTGAGCGGCACTACAATTGCGCTCGTCACCTTGAGACATAAGATGTTAAGTTTCATTTGCCCAGTAATACTAAGTAAGTACTGTTTCACGGCAGAAATAGGCGCCGTTTTGGTACCCATAATTTAGCCGGCTTCCTGTGCAAAGGAGCCTCCCACTGTTAATCTTTCAGGGCTAAACCACCAAAACTGTTTAAATGCAAGATAATCATTTATAGCTAGTTTTATAATAAATGCACTCCAAATCATACAGCTAACAAAAAGCTTAAGAAATGCGGTGTTGGAAGAAAATATTGGCAATTCCATAGACACTGCAAAAGATTTAGACTTTCACGAGCACATAGGCCATGTAGGTCACATTTCCCGAAGACAGCCAGAAAATCTGGAGAAAATGTTTGTAGTGGGAAAGATCTAGGGCAAGTATAACGCGATCGATCACTGAGCCGCTGATCCTACTTTAATAGACCATGATGGGACTCGATATCCCCAATACCCTGCGAGAAGCCGAAGAACAAATGATGCGGAGGCAAATAATTGAGAAATCAGCGAAGGCCTTTCAGACAAGACCTTTATTGATGAGGTACACGAAGGGTAAGAAGAAATACTATAAATTAGTTTCACAGATTTCCTTAGTAAAAATTCATATAAGTAAAACACCTAACAAAGTATTTTCGTAATTCACTGTGATAAAAAAGCCCGCCTCAAACCAGAACCCCTGAACACAAGGCACGCCTTCTACTCATCATAAAGGTGTACGGATACAACCCGTCTTGTAAATCCCACTCATTTTAGGGATTTGCAGTTGAAATTAGTTCGCAAATCTCTCGGATTTGCATCCCCCGTTACGGATGCAGGGATAGATAAATAACCTTAAGGTACGCCATTTTTGTTTTTACTCTGATTTTCTGTTTTCCTTTCTTGTTCTGAATGATTTGATTAAGAGAATTATTGAAAATTTTGATAAGATTGTCAAATATCGTCTTGTTAGTTAACGATATCTGTGAAACTATCGCAAGTCAGGATTATGCTTCACAGTTACGGTGGTTGAAGTGATCACTCCATTTTCTAAGCCGATTTTTTTTTATTTACTCGGAGTACTAGGGAGATCCTTCCGATTGCGACTGAAACGAAGGATCCACAATATCCGAAAAGCGATGGTATGATGTTGCTGTTGATAAGCAATACGCCCTGCAAATGCAGTGCCGCTTAGGATTCGTAATTGAACCCAAAATTCGGAGCGACATCCGGAGAGACAAACCAAAACACAATTCTGCTTTCAAATACGGCTAGACGGCAATCTTGTGCAAAGAAATCTCATCCCTTTTTTTGTAATAAAAGATAGGAGTGTAGATGAACAATCATTTCAGGGAATATAATTTGAATTTGAATTACCTTTCTTACTGCAAATTAATTTTACATTCTATTTCTTTAAATCATTTTTAATAATATTTCTAATGTTTCCAGGAGAGTGATTTTTTAAAAGACGTTATCAATCTCTTCATGGACTTGTTCGCATCCGGTACAGCTTTATCACTTTTTACTTTACGTCTGTCTGTTACAGGCTCGTGTGCGTTACCGTATAATTCAATATATTTTAACATTATTTATAATTAATTAAACGCACGATGCAAAAACTGGTCGGTGAAACTGGATAAGTTTGCAGTATAATAAAATTGATTTATCGTAATGAATATTATTAATGCGCTCTCACCGATCTTTCCCTACCATTATTAGGTTTCAAAATCATCGTTATATGTATATTATAACCGTTATCAAGAAAAAATATTTAGTTTATAGTACAATGAATATTTTTAAAAGGAATATTTGCTGTGTGTGCATCCAATACCGATGCCATGGAATAATTCATATATTTTCTCTGTTTGCTGTTGTTAATAAAAATTTTCGTAATTATAATGTGTTGTTGGGACAAGGACTGAAAAAGGAATGCTGAAATGGTTAAGACACGTGGAGCGAATGAGTGAAGAAAGAATGACGCATCAAATATATAAGGCAAGTGTGTGTGGGCAAGTCGGTCGCGGGAGACCTCATAGAACATTCGTCGACCAAATTGGGGACGTTTTGTAAGGAGAGAAGCAACTGGCATTCTATTGTCTCTGCCTACCCCGACGGGAACAAGGCGTGAGTGTGTGTATATTGTGTTCTTTATACAGTATGATTCCTATAAGGTGATCCTTGACTATGCTTCTCTTGGATAAAGACCTTCTGAAGACTACTCCCATAGTACCTACGTTCAGCAGCACTTTGAGGTTATATTTATGCAGAGCCGGAGTATCATATACTTATCGACTACTAAATATACAGTTAAGTGGTACAAATGCTTTCTCGTGAATTATATAAAAACGTGTGGACAGGTGAAAGTTGTGGTAAATTTACAAATCCCAAGTAAATATGTATGAACGATAGACGCACGCAAGCAATGCGCATGCGTCTACGCATGAAACAACCGCCCGCGCCTAAACGAAATGGAATCCAGTGAAATTTCATCGGGAAATGGACTTAAAAATAATTGGACGAACTCACGATATGGAAAATATATAGCTTATTGTTATTTTATTAATGTGTTTTCCGATTAGTGGTTTCGTGATCTTGATTACTGTCTTATGATATTAATTATTATTGTTTGTTTTATATGACTTTCGTATTAAAACAATTCACTGTTAGACACGCATGAATCGGTAAAGAATGTTCTCTGAAGTAAGTTACGAGTTTTCCGACTCTACAATTTTATTTTGATAATCTACTAGATCAAACATACTGTACATAACTATCTAAGTTTTTTTTATTAACCAAAAGAGTACTTCAAACTCTTTTGAAGCAAACTAAAACAAATGGCAACCTAGTTTTTCATTCCCTTTACATTCTAACCTTTTTTCTTAAAAGTAGATATATTAAGACATATATTCATGGCGAAAGTAAAAAATAATAATGTTATCTTTGCAATGTCAGTGAACTATCATACTGTAACAAAGTAAATTTTTGTCAAAATAAATACATAATTATGTATTTACTCATCATTGAAATATTAAAGATAGCAATCGAACACAGAATATTCCTTGAGTGTCGCGTGCAATTCGGCCATTTAACTTTTACTACGCCTGACATTGTTTAGAACGCCTAATAAATTTAATGTTTTAGTACGTCACCACGCTTCATAAACCCTGCAAACGAACAAGCTCAATGATAATTATTACGTTAAGGAATGTACAATGAGAGCTCAACTTACACTGGTTGTATCTAATAAATGAGACGTTTAAGTAAAATACAATCGTAGTGGCCACACTGAGTTGTGCAGTAAACCATTCAGAACGAGTACACTTAGCGACTTAGAAAAGAAATGCGGTAAAAAACTAAGTGGCTTTTACAGTATTTGTATGGACCATTAAATCGTAAGATCTGTTTGCCGAATGCAAGCGTGCGTGCAACTCGAGTTTCTCATCGGCGCATATTCAAATTTTTATGGAGACAATCAAAATATATCATCGAATACGGGTATGGGGGCGTTGCGTTAATGTGAGCTGGCTTTGTTTTATAGGCTGTAAACACTGACATATGCACCTGTCATTGATAAATTACTACAATACATAATTTTGCATAAATTAATAAACGTATCAGCTAATATTAAACAGCTACAAATATCCAGTTCGCTCGGTACCTATATATGTAAATTTTACATTACACACTTTTTTATATTGACAAGGCAAAGTACAAAGCTATACAGCCAATTAGTTTATTATATTAAAAGGTTGTATGACACTAAGGGACACCTTATCAACCTTTTTATTGACTTAGATATATATATAACGTACTAGTCTTATATTAAAATTGACCAAACAGGGCCAAGACTAAAGTTATACAGCAAATTGGATTTATAAATACTGACCGAAACAGGCAATGAACCAAGCCAAACAGCCAATTAGTTTATGATTGTTATAAAGTTTAACACATTGTTTTGGCAACAAACCTTTACTCAATTAGGTTCGGAGATAAAAACAATTAATGTGTTATAATATATAGCTTTGCACAAATCCAATTCAGTTATCTAACTTATTTTATATTTTGAACTGCCGAGTTAATTGTTAATTATGTTAACAAAGTTAATAATTTTGTAGTTAATAATGTAGGGCCCTATTTGTTGACTGAACAAAGTTATATTTCGTAACTATTTTATTCTTTTAAGATATATTCTTTTTTATTTACACATTGACTGATTAGTTTGGATATAGTTGCGAAGGTTATTAGAATATTATGGTGGAGTGGTATTTAGTACTATATAATAATCTCGCTTTTACAATATGATCGCAGAAAATGTAAAAAACAAATGTGTTTTATGTGGTGAAGGTGGCTATACTATAAAATACTTTCATAATGATACCATATACTGGGAATGGAGCGATCGCCTTTATTTTTATTTTTGGATTTTGAAGGATTGAATAGTCAATCAATCAATTTTAATTAAAAATAAGACACATTTGCTGCAAGCTGAGTTTCTTGAGCTCGTGCTAATCAGGTCTCATATATTTATGATTGCCTAGTAGATTTGATGTTCAATAAGTGATTAAAATTATTTTAAATGAAAATGTATGAAATAATGATATTACCAGTTCATACATAGTAGGCTGGATGGATATGGATTGAAATAAACTTTCTCAACCTGATTATCGACTTTCCCCATTGAACACATACATCAACGAACTAGGAGGCCATTTGGAAATTCGATTGCGTCAAGTATAGAGGGACTAAGCCTAACATACCCACATCTATATTACAACTAGTATATTAGACGCAAACATAACTGTGTAGGGGTCATTTTCGCATGCGTGTGTATATGCAGGGTGTTACCCCACGCATTATAGCGGGGTCATTTTTACCCCATTGCGTTACCACCCACTCGACTCATCATTGGATATTTGAATTACTTATAAGCAATTTCGTAATTCGAAATTCGATTTTTGCGGTCCGTTATCGAATTGTCGCTGTTTTTGTGTAGTTTTATTATGGTAATGACAGTTGAATAAAACACTGAATCCTACGTCACTTAAGTTCTACCAGATATATTTACTTCGATTAACTTTTAGTCATGCCTTTATCAGTAGCGTTTAAGGTACCGTTCCTCTCACTACGGTGCCGCGGTTCTATTCTCGCCGACAATGTACCAGTGTGTTTTCAGTATTCGAACTCATATATCATATATATGTATACCTTATGATTCCTACGGTCTTACCGGAGAGAATGGGCCTTTGTATTAACATGACATTAGATATACTCGTTTGCTCTCCTTATCCATAAGAAAAGTAGAGTTTGTGTATGTAATATTAAAAATATAAAAAAAAATTGCATGCGTACAAAGTACACATGTCAGATGTAAAACCTGCATTGTGCATGAACCTCTCAACTTCATATGAAGTCCTGGTACATGTTGCTAGGATGAGTAAAGATTTCAACCGCTATAAAAGACATTACTATCATCTCCGCCATATTTATGTTCTCCTGGTGTCTGTAGTAATACATCGTGCGCATGACGCCAGAAATTAGTAAGGTATACTCGCGTCATACATAAGACAATCTCTTCTTCAACTATGATCGCCTGGTAGTAAAACTCTGTAGAATGCTTCCCATCTCATTTCCTCCCACGTTAAATCTTATGAATTTATGTGTGTCTTTTTACAGTCGCCTTTTCGTTTCATCGACTTTAAAATCACAACGATGCTAAAGAAATTTTCACTTCAAAAATATACAGTTACAGTGAAGATAAAAACCAATTTATTTAAATGTACTTTTGGGAAATGAATGCGGTCGCTAATTTGAGTGTAGCATGGGGTGCGATAATCGCGCGACCATTTTGATGTAAATGTTTCGACCGATGCTCATACGAACTGCGGTTCCATATTATTTATCATTATATTCATCAGCTGCTTATTAAATATTATGCTGTTTTGTTTCGGATTAAAATAATTTTATTTCGTCGTCATTTCATGTCGTGTGAAGTTACCTTAATGAAATTGCTACTGTGCTTTTTGACTGCTTTATTAAGTGTAATATTTACTATTTATGTGGGACATTCTAAGTGCTTTAACGGCCAGAGTTTGTGCCGATATCGAGAATTTCCTTACAGAAAACCCGATACAATTGAGTTATAATTTTTTTTTTGCCAATACTTTTGCCATAGGTATATCTTTTAATACCAAATTTATAAACAAGTATGATCCTATCTATAATATAATGTATTTAAGCTCTATTACCAATTCAGCGAGAGTTAAATAAAGTTACATATATCCATTGAGGATGTGGGAGAAATGTGGATGGGAAATGTTGAAAAATGTCGACCGGTCAGGTCAACAATAAACGAGTTTGACCGAGTGATACCAGAGTTTGGAAAAGGAAAACGCTATGACGCCGTCCTCTGATGCCGTCATGCACGCAAGATGTTTTTTTGTTGAATAATACAAATCGTTGTTTGAACTTCTTCAAATAATTTTTAATAAGTCTTCTTAAATTAGCACATTCACACAGAGAATCCGCATTTGCCATGCGTGTTCACTATTTCCATACCTATATTACTTGATTTACCTTAGATAACTTAGATTTTACCCGTAGGTGGTTGCACCGGGTGCCGGCTAGACTATGGGTACCAACGGCGCCTATTTCTGCCGTGAAGCAGTAATGTGCTAGCATTACTGTGTTTCAAATGAGACTTGACATCTTATGTCTCAAGGTGACAAGCACAGTTGTAGTGCCGCTCAGAATTTTTGGGATTTTCAATAATCCTGAGCCTTTCACTGCATTGTAATGGGCAGTATGTATCAATCACCATAAAAAGATCGTCCAACTCGCCTCGTTCCTTATTTTCATAAAAAAAAAATGAAGTAATTATAAGGCAAATTGTCTCCGAAATATTTACTATATTACTATTTTATTGACCAATGACGTCTTTTATATTACATTTAAATCGTAAACGTGTTTACACTTCGGTTGTTATCGCTTTAATAGTCGTTATTTTGATGACGCAATACACATTAGAAATGATTTATATTATAAATATGCTTCGCAGATGTTACTGAAGACATACAAGAAACCAAAGAGTAAGCGTGTGACCTTTAATTATAATAAAAAATGTTGTTTTCAAGTAGAATTCAAAGTGATTGTTAATTTGTTTTGACGTTTCTAAACTTACGACCACTTTTCCCGCCTACTAGCCCTGTTCTAAATTTGAAGGGACCGCCAAAATTAAGCGACACAGTTAAAGAATGAATCGTATCTGTGTAGTGTAGAGTTGGAATTCGCTTTATTTGGGTACGCTGTTGAGTTTTCGCATAACTTTTGTTGGGATGGATCCCTTCGACGTTGCCCCTTGTAACCCGTCCGGAATGTTTGAGGGTTGCCAGTGCACGTGCCGTGCAAGATTTTATTTCACAAAAACTCGTGCGTGCTGTATCTATATCACGTAATAATAAGTACGATTGGTGCTTGGCTTTTAAGAATCGCATCAATTTTCCAGTTATTTTCTTGTCCTGTATTCCATTTTGATATTTAATGTTTAATACATGGGATGCAGTACGGTTTTTTGGATGCAGTTTCGTTTGGGAATAGTAATTTTATGTACATTTTGTAATTCCCTCTAATACTCGAAGTAAAAACAAGCTAGTTTTGATTTCGATAACGTCACAATACGGCTGGGTTTAAAATTTGAACTATCAGTGTCTGTAATTATGATGCTAAGATCATTTTAACGTCTACATAGACAGCAGTATAAAGGGTCGAATAAAATATAAGTTGACAGTTAACCTCTATTTTGAGCAATGCACGCACACTGACACAAATTGACATACAAATCGCGCAAGACGTAATTTGGCACGCACACTTAAGTAATAAACCTGGCCTGTTTTGATCGGTTGTCTAGCAGCAAGAGGCTCTATCTAGATGTATAAATTATATAAGTTACGATGTTATTTAAAAAAAAATATAGAACTATGAACGTGTATATTCTATCATACTTAGTAAAACGCTAATTACATACATAAAAAATGTGTATAGAAAGCAAATTGTTATTTCATACGTAATTATCTATTAGAAAATACGCAACAATGCACAAAGAGCATTGTGTTAGATACAATGGATGAGTCACAGTGACGTACAGACAGACAATGCGACAGGGCTCCGTCTAAATGACACATTAACTGGTACACTATATGTGTAGTACATTTTCAGTGGAAAGAAGTAGCAGTGTAAGATATTGACGAGAGATATTATAATACATACTATACGAATATTGCAAGAAATATTGTTCTTAAATGTAAGGGATTGTAAATAGCAGACTGCACCTTTCGGCTTCAGTTGCATTGGCTTTGCAATACATACACAAAAAAATAGCTTACCATTAATGATCACATTTAAGAGAAAATAAGAAAAAAAAACCTCAAAAAATTGCTTCACGAATATAGTTAATCACTGACAAACTTCATGCAATTCACAATTTTATTCACAAATTGTTAATTACATACCACTTTACACATTAAAATACTTTCATTTTTAAGTACTAAAAATAATTACTCTGGTATTTTGCAGTACAATTAAAACTGGTTTATTAAAATATATGGTATTTTAATAATAATTAAAATATACAATAAAAATTGCGCGTAAGCGACTACACAAATTCAAATTCAAATATTTTTATTCAAAATAGGATGTGAAATCACTTATTGAAAGACAAAAAAAAACCTACCACCCATTCCAAAGTGAATGCCTCAGGCCTGAGAAGAATGGGCGCAACAAACTCAGCGTGCTTTTTTTTTTATCAAAAATATGTTTTACAATTAAAGTAACATTTACAAAGTAACATTGTACAATTAAACTTATTATTTAATAGCCTGAGGGCGGTCGCTCCATTCCCAATCTATGGTATCATTAAGAAAGTCATTTATGTTATAGTAACCTTTACCACACAAACGTTTTTTAACAATTCTTTTGAATAACGTAACACCTTTGTTTTGAACATTTTCTGGGATTTTATTGTAAAAGCATATACATCGCCCCACAAAAGACTTACTAACTCGACTAAGCCGAGTAGTAGGCATCATAAGTTTATGTCTGTTCCTGGTGTTAACATTATGGTTATGACAGTTTCTGGCAAAACAGACTGATATTTAAGCTAAATTATATGTTATATACGTTTATATCAGTTCTTATTGAGTATAAAGTAGTACATATTAGACACATGGTTAAGATTTAATATTGCATATATTATATAAAGTCCTAACTCGTAACTCGCAAAATAAATCAATTGAATTATAAAACGAACAAGTGTTACCAATTCAATAATAACGAAGTATTGTGTTACTGATTTCATTAATAAAGAACGTTGACTTTAAAAAATCTACGCCGGATAGAACAATAACTTACCTATGTCACTTAGTTCCAGCAATTCACTTTAGCAAGCGAGTTTAAAGCCCTGTAACAAAGAAACACAAGTGTTAAACAAAAAACGTATTTCAATGTCGAACAGACAATAACAGTTGAAAAAAAAAAACCCCGATCCATCAATCTTTGATGCAATTTTTTTGCGATACGTTCAAAAAACTCGTGACCTTGTAACGGTCATCAATGTACCGCCAGTAGAATGCATTAACTTGTATTGTAACGTTATTGGGCCAACTTATCTGTGTTAGAATTTATGGACAAATACATTTCAATCGATACATAGTTCTTAGAACAATATTAATTATTTTCATTAATTATTTTGTCATATTATATATTTTATGTCTAATATTTAAGACATTTTGTTTTTAATTTATTATTAATTGATACCTAGTCGTTAATACGTACCAATAGTAATATAATGATACTGATCCTTCATTTTAATTGTTTTGGCAATATTTCTAAACTTTACGTATAATTATCATAATAACTCTTAAGAAAATAGCATTCAATTATAATTTTTTATAATATCCACTGCTATACTAATATAAGATATTATTTCACCAGAAAAATACATATATATATATAACATTTATAGAACCTTTCTCATAAAAACATGACGTGTACAAAAATAAAATATTTACCAAGTCAATTACCTGAAAAACATTCTCAAGGTCTTTCTACAAAGACCGTATATTTGTGTCTACGTATAATCAAATCTAAGGTGCAAATTGTATTCATTGTGTTGCTGCGGTCACCGATCGGCCGGTCCAATGTGAACGCACCCTGACTCATTTGGCGTAAAATAACAATTTATTTACAATATTGAAACAGCTTTACCGCAATATTGATAATGAGCGAGCCAAATTCTTGTGCATAAAATTTAGTATATGTTATGTTCAAATTGTGGTTTGGTAAATTGTTTTTTGAAGTAGATACTTGGATGGACAAGATGGGTACTTTTTTACCTATGTGGAAAAATATTGTATGTAAGTTTTGCTACCTATGTACTTAAATCTCTTTGCAGTCACGATTTTGAGATTTTGCCGTCAAATAATTACTTGAAACAAAAGAGAGAGTAACTAATACGAATTTGAAAACTGAATCAAATTATGCGTTGTAAGGTTCCAAGCCCTTACATGATTACTTTGTTTTGCGGTCGCCTGTCTTTCTGTCAGTGTGTCAAGATACTTATATCTCGGAAACGCGATATGGTTACCAAGTTGAAATTAAAAAGATATAATCAAGGTCGCTGTGAAAAATTCAAAGTTCTCAGTAAACATAAAAACTAAACGGGATTAACACTGAAGATTATTATCATTTATTGCAAAATAACGCCTAATTCATAAACAAAGGCTAATCATTAACTACATACCAATCATCAAGTGATAATTGCAAAAGGTTTCCTCCACCACCGGAAATAACGTCAAAATGCACATTCGACTTGCATAATGTTAACATTAAATCCTACAACCACGGGTTTTGCGAAGATCTTCATGCCTCGCACAGGGACATTGTGGAATCAATTACCAGCTGCGGTTTTCCCGACACCAGGTACCTTCAAGCGAAGAACATACATCCATCCTAAAGGCCGGCAACACATATCTTGGCCCCTGGTGTTGCGTATATACATAGAAAAATAAATATCATATAGCGGGGTTGATTTGGAAACATGTAAAGCCACGTGGTCTACGATATATTCATCGTATATATAGATTAATAGCTGACCCAGCAAACGTTGTATTGCCGATATTAAAATCGCGATACAAAAGTAACTGTTGATCGTATATGGGTGAAAATGTATGAAGTTGTATGTATTTTTAATGCCGACTCATAATCAAACAAGTTTAAAAAAAAATGTCAAAAAAATTTAAAAAAAAAATTGGCGTGGACCTAACTTTTAGGGGGATGAAAAATAGATGTTGTCCGATTCTCAGACCTACCCAATATGCACTCAAAATTTCATGAGAATTGGTCAAGCCGTTTCGAAGGAGTTTAACTACAAACACCGCGACACAAGAATTTTATATATTAGATAATACCAATCGGTTGCTAGTCGTGACTCAGTGAACACAATTTTTGCACGGGCGATGATTGTGCATGATTTTTTACTAGCGTGCAATGTCCGCCGCGACCTGAATGCCCCGACTTTGTTGAGCTACGTCCTTTAGTTTTTGTATACCTCAAGCAATTATTAATTTATTTTAAATGATACATGAATACGGTCGAGGGGTCTATTGAGCAACGGGTTGCAAATTCCCATTAGGAACATTGCATATTTTGCGTAAACTCGTATATAAATCGCCAAGTCAAAAAATGTCACTTTTGCATGTCAAAATTGTACACAACTTTGTTTTAAAATTGGACACGATTGTGAAGAATTGACAACACTATATAATATATTGTAAACTATAAATAATCTATTTGAAGGTACAGAATGGAATTCCGAAATGTCGTCATAAAAATTTCATTCCAAATATTCGCTTCTGAGCGACAGGCATAACTACTATATTATGTAATAAAATGTACCAATAATGCTTAAATTAACATACGAAATGGTGATAACACCGGCTGTAATCAAAGGTGTGACTAGTTTGAAAGGAAAATCACTCAATTAATGCCATTAACATCAAACAACAGTTGAAATCATAGCACAATATCTGATCTATTTTAAGTTGTTACGAAGAAGATTGACTTATTTTATTTATTAAATTAGTTCCATAACTGAACTAATTAATAATTCACTATAATATTTTTTTACTAACAAAATCTTTGGCCCTTCCTTGGCATTAAGAAAACATTTATGTTATAGTAACCTTTACCACATAAACGAGTTTTTAACAATTCTTTTGAAATTCGTAACACATTTATTTTGTACATTAACTGGGATTGCGTCGTAAAAGCATATACATCGCCTAATAAAAGACTTAATAACTCTCGACAGAACTGAGTAGTAGGCACAACAAGTTGATTTTTGTTCCGCATGTTAACATTATGATTGTCGCAGTTCTAGGAAATTCGTCGGACGCATTTATCACATCACGCTATGCATTAAGTCATTTTGCGATGTGTTACATTGATTTCTATCATTTTTGCGCAATCACTGATACTGTTCGAGAAATAGGAATAGAAAAATATTTATTTACATAGCTTTCATGGGAAACTCTGTGCGTTTCTATAACAAACTACCATCAAAAGTGACAGAGCTATCAGTTCGTCATTTCAAATCTTATATCAAAAAACAATTAACTAAGGAAGCCTATTATAGAATAGATGATTTTATAAATGCCAAGATAACTTGGCCAGATGTCGCTCCATCTCGCAATGACAGCTTGACAATACCTTAGGTTCTTGTAAAACCAGTGTAGAGCTATGATTAGTTTTT
Organism: Leptidea juvernica; assembly: GCA_949711755.1. Classification (NCBI taxonomy): domain Eukaryota; kingdom Metazoa; phylum Arthropoda; class Insecta; order Lepidoptera; family Pieridae; genus Leptidea; species Leptidea juvernica. The sequence continues at coordinate 9,740,430 of CATIXQ010000023.1, forward strand.
GTATAATATAGTGCAATAGTATAATTATGGATACAACTTTGCATTTTTGTATATTAGAATAATTTATTTTGTGACGATTCAATGTGATCCTCGAGATTTTATTGAAAAAAGATAAAAATATTTTAAGTTTTCTTGTGTGGGAAAGGTTATTATAGCATAAACGATTTTCTTAATGACACCACGGACTGGGATTAAAGCGAACACCCTCAGGCTCTTTAATTATTAATGTTTATTGTACGATATTACATTGTCATCCATATTTTATATAAAAAAAGGCCGCTGAGTTTCTTGCGTCCATTCTTCTCAGATCTGAGGCAGTCTCTTTTGAATGGGTGGTAGATTTTGACGTTCAATAAGTGATTATGAATCCTATTTTTAATAAAAATATTTGAATTTGAATTTAGTGTTAATTCCGCCAATATTTGTTTTTAAAACAATTCGACACGTGTTTCGCCTCTACACGAGGCATCCTCAGGACGTGTTGTCTAGCTAAAATCTGGCACGAGAAAAATCATTTGTATAATTATGGATTTCCGCAAAGTAACGCCTAATTCAATAAATTTTCTTGAATAAAGATATTCTGGTTCTGATTCTGCAGTGAAAATAAAATGACACAATGCAACAACACTTGGTAAACGTTATGAAGATACATCAGTTCGTAAAGGGGCTTTGACATGGGGAGAAGAACTGATAAGAAACCCCCTGCCATATTTAAAGTCATATAACAACTTACCTACTTAATATCTTAATATATATAAATCCTGACGTTTGTTTCCAATGAACTCCTAAACTAATGAACGGATTTTAATAGGGATTACATCATGGAGTGTAGTTTAGTCCAACTTGAGACATAGGATAGTTTTTATTTCGATTTGGAACCCATTTTTTTTTTCCATTATTTATTTTATATTGACTTATTTTCTGTGAGAGAATTTATTGACACGGTCAGTTCTGCTGTGAAACAATTTAATTATAACAACACGGACCTTATTTTACAAAATAATTCTCTGATATTATGAAATATTATTGACAAATTCATAAAAGAAATAGTATTTTATTTTTTATGTACAGAACAATGTCTGTCGGGTCAGCTTTCAATAAAGAAATAAGGAATTGCTTGTAACTAATTCTGGTAGGCTTCATAAGATACATAATAGCTTTAAGGGTAAATGTATACACTTCTATAATAAAGTCCCAGCCGTTGTTCAGGCAATATCTATAAATAAATTTAAATGTTTTATAAAAAAAATGGCTCTGTCGTAAATCCTATTACTCCACTGCTGAATATCTAAGTGATCGGAAAGCCTGGGACTAGATTGTGATTATTTTATAGCGATAGAAATGACTGTACAATATTGTATATTTTTATTGAAAAGAGCGCAAAAAAAGAATGCTGGGAGAGTTTCTTGCGCCGCTTCTTCTCTCTCAGAGCGCCATTTGTTTCCGAAGCGGTAGTAGTATCTAGTAGTTATCAGAAATGACATCAAAAAGAATTCTAAAGGAATCAATTTTGAGAAAATAAATGCCTTTTATGCCTTTATTATGTTAGGTGGCCTGCACAGAAACAGACAAGAATTATGAATAATTATCTTCTATATAATCTATTATAGGTACTATAAGTAAGTCTTGATTGTCGAGGAAGCTTTAATATATTTATTGAAGACCTTATTTTATTATCATTTATGTTTATAATAATAAAAAATGTCTAAGATGTTCTTTAAGAATTAAAAATTGTAATTGTAAATCTATGTCGCTGCAATTGTTAAGGAGTTCAAAAATAACTTTCCAAATATTTAAATTGTAAATTTTATAACATTTCATAACTTTATTATTATTTCACTACCATGTCGATAAAACTTTTGTTAAAAATAACACATTGAGAATTGCTGAAGGGAGACATCTGGTACAGGCATTATTTGCCTAAAAGGTGACTCCGGCCACTAGCTGCTGTAAACTATGTCTTTAAGAGAAATAAATTATTATCTTAATATATATAAATCTCGTGTCACAATGTTTGTCCTCAATGGACTCCTAAACTAATGAACGGATTTCAATGGGGATTACTTCATGGAGTGCAGTTTAGTCCAACTTAAGAGATAGGATAGTTTTTATTTCGATTTGGGACCCATAATTATTTTTATTTCCAATATTTGTTTTGTTTGGACATATTTTCTGTGAGAGTATTTTTGACGCGCGGTTTGACAGTTCTGCTGTGAAACAATTTCATTATAACAACAAGGAGCATATTATTATGTTACAATGAAAAATTATTGACAAATTCATCAAAAACTGTATTTTATTTATTATGTACAGAACAACGTCTGTCTGGTCAGCTAGTTATTATATATATTCTTATCTCTGTATCTAAACTATATTGCTATGGACTGTATTTGTAAGTGAAGTGTTAACATATTAGTTAATGGTAGCATTATTTTGTGGCCATCTGAATACAATAACACGCATGTGTTCATTGCAACGGTCGGTTATACATAAATTTGTTTATTTGTCCGTGAAAACACCCCGTCATCACTAGCATAACATTCGTAAACAACAGGAGGGTAACTCTCACGTTTTTTTTTATCAAAAATAGATATTTTAATACTTATACAGGGAGTAATCTAATGTCGTATAAATAATATGTTTGACAACAATATCTAACATGTGTATTACCAATAAGTACTTTACAAAAACTAAGGTTGGGTTGAATCATATTAGCTGTTGTTATACTTCGATTAAGGATTGGTCTTTGCTGCGCTCCAACTAGAGACCGCACTACCTAAGAACAATAGCTTTTTTATTACGGCAACTATTAGATGCTTGTGTGCGTGGCATCTTGATACTCAATAGTTTCTTTGAAATTTTGTAACATAAGCTTCGTGTTATTTTACATTTAAATTAATAAATACAAAATACTTACTGATGATATGTGGTCCCAGTGTCTTTCTTATTTCCTGTAGTATTCTTTTTACAAAGTTTTACTACGCAACCCGTTTAACATTTTAGTTTCAAAGTTTAACAGAACACGTGGTACGTCAACGTCACACATTGTTCGAGACTGGCTCGATCACGCCCGCTTGGGCGTAGTATTTGTTACCGCACTTTGCGACTACGCCTGCGGTTTTTAGGGAGCGCAGCGGAGACCAATCCTTAATGGAAGCTGTTATAGTTAAGGTTTAAGTCAAATTTAACGTTAACAGTAACGTTGAATGCACTAAATATTAGTGTTTATTTCAATCACTAGACGCGCTGTAGTGGAGTTTTAATAAGATTTATTAAAAGCGTAAACATCTCCGATACCTATTCCCAGCTCATCAAGACATAACCAATAAAACATAGAAACATACAGGACTCATCAAGGACCTTAAAAAATAGTTCTACCTCTACAAACCAGGTAGATAACAACAACATAATACATAAAATTCAACTTTAATACGTACACACTAAGGTTGTGTATGACTTGTACGTTATAATTTTATCGAGGCTGCGACAAAAACTAATTAAATTAACCGGATTTAGTGACTGTATAAAGATAGAGTTATATTTAATTAATGTTATGATTCGTTAAGCTCCACTTCAGATCAAGAAGTGTTAGTTTTTTGACGTAATCCAGCGGATCTTGGTTCTGTGTTAGCGATGCGACAAAACCTTATCTGCAATCTTAACACGCTCAATAAAATCAATCAGATATATCATCAGGTGCTAACAGATACAGTATACGTATTTTTTACATTTTATGCCTAGTTTTTATGCTTCAGCCAACGTTTTTTTTTTAATGAAAATAAGGGACGAGACGAGCAGGACGTTTAGCTGATGGTAATTGATACGCCTTACCCATTACAATGCCGTGCCGCTCAGAATTCTGGAAAAACCCAAAAATTCTCACATGATATGTTAAGTCTCATTTGCCCAGTAATTTCACTAGCTACACAGTAATGACTACACATTACTGCTTCACGGTAAAAAAAAAATGGGCGCCGTTGTGGTACCCATAATCTAGCCGGGTTCTTTTGCAAAGGAGCCTCCCACTGGTAAAGTGAATCTTAAATTCATTATTTTATCATCGATATTAATTTTATGTCAGAATATATTAAGTCGTTGGAATATAAAAAATACAACACATGGTTATAAATGGTTCATTGACTCACCGAAAATGTTTCTTAAATATTCCTACCTGGAAAAAACTTGAACATTTTAAGGAACATTACATTCATTTGTATATTGTATAAATTAATAGCTTACAAGTATTTTCGATATAGTGAATATTTAAATGTTTGTGATTTCTATACAAAAAAAAGCCAGAAGGTTCTAAACACAAGGTATCCAAATAAACTCATAATGCCCTTCTGTAGCTGTTACAGCATGTCTGTGAAAATATATAATAAATTGCCCAATGAATTGAAAGATTTACCGTTCAAAGTTTTTAAAAGAAGACTGCATCAGTGGTTAACAAATAAGTGCAGAAGCACTTATACTATAGCTTAAATGAATTTTTCAATACAAAATGAATTAGTCTATTTGATAATAATATATGTAAATTAATATATTTTTATGACATTGAATTTGTTAATATTATACATAGGTACTAAATGAATTATTAAGTTATTTACGTCTCATATTATAATATCTTAAAATTTCATTTTATAAATATTATTGATATCATTGTGAAATCCGACATGTTTCAATATAACAGTACGATTAGTGTTTAGACAATTTTGTAACATATTTTGCATGTCAATTGACGAAACATATTGGATTATCCATTATATTGTTAACACCTTAAGTACAATGTTTCCTGCAAATAAAATTTCATTTCATTTCATTTCATTTACTATTAGACTCTTGATTCACAAATAAATAATATAAACTTATGTAATATAATTCCACCTTCGCACGACACGCCACAAATAAGGATATCATCCCCACCATCTGGGTGTGTGGCGGTCTTCCACAGTGCGGTTTTCAAGGAGCTTTCTTCTACTACTCCGTACTACTCAGCTGTGGAATGAGCTTCCTTGTGCGGTGTTTCCGGGACGATACGACATGGGTACCTTCAAAAAAAGCGCGTACACCTTCCTTAAAGGCCGGCAACGCTCTTGTGATTCCTCTGGTGTTGCAAGAGAATGTGGGCTGCGGTGATCACTTAACACCAGGTTACGCTCGTTTTTCCTCCTATTCCATAAAAAAAATGAGTAATGATGTAACTTTTTTTTACTTTAATAGCACAACAGATCGATACAACTCTTTAGGCCAATATTGTGTAACAGTAATCTCAATGTCGAGTAACAATTACTCTCTATTTACGAATCCCACGTTGCTTTAAAATATGTCTTAGATTATCAAGTTTCTAAAAGATATAAATAATTAAATTCCGTTTTTAAAATATAACATCTGTTTCAGTAAAACTAATTGAAAGCGCATTTTAAATTTGGAATATTCGTTACTCGATCTCGATTTCATTTTCCGAAAAAGTAACTCGATAACTTCAACACGGACAATGTGGTGGGCGCACTCGAATGACTAATTCTATTCCGATATCAAATAACGTTCCAATGAAAACGAATAAAAAATATAATTTTAACCCTTCTCAAGACGCACGCTATCGAATTAACGCATCCTTTTCGTGAACGAATGAAAATAAATAGAGTTTAACCTATTTCTGAGCGTGGCTAAAGATACCTGCATTAAGTTGATTCAGAGCGGTCCTGTCAGTCGACGATGTGTGCTAAAGTTGGTAATGCACTCAGCGCTGTATTGTGGTTTGATAAATAATGATTACCTATTGCCGGTTTTGTGGTGATAAGAAAACTTCGTTTACACCGAACTCTCTTCAAAGTCGGAATGATTTTCCGTACATAAAAATTGTGTGCAACTTAGAACAAATACTGTAGTCGCTATCCTGGTTTAATAATAATGCGTAAGAGGTGATTGAAATCCAAAAGCTGGCATTTTCAAACATGACCACGGAGAAATTAAACAAAAGTAAGCAATGATCAATGAGTCAAGTATTAATTTATAGTGCAATGAATATTGCTATTTATGTTTATATATATAGTTTTGACTATATATCTTTCTTTATATGAACGAGCAATATGAGATCATTAAAATACTTTCAAATAAGGCGAAATTCATAAATATGTATTTCAATAGTTAAGATATTCTTGTGTGCCACAAGCCTAATAATACTCGAATCTCTACATTTCAAGGGATCGTATTATTTACATTTTTTGCCTCAAAATGTGGAACAAAAAAGGGTAAAGAATAAATTTGAACGCTTACCAAATGTCTTTGCGACAGGTTGGGTCTCTCTTATACCGGATTTATGAATTCCTTACTTATCTTGTGTATAAGAAACCCGAAATTAACGTTGATTTAACGTTATTACTGCCTTTGTAGGACCTTTCGAAAGAGTTATATTTATAACCGTTTTTTGTCTATAAAATTATTTAATAAGCATCTGTGTAATAAATTGTTCTTTATATAGGCAACTATGCGATCGGGTAAGATAATACGATGTAACTACTGGTTAGAAGCGGTTTTAATGCAGGTTTATCCCTACATATTTGAAAAACATTTAAACTTCCAAAACTGTGGCTTTCTTTAACTCAGTCATTTTTCTCTTCTCTTGTAGACTTCACTTATCTAATCTTTGATGCCTAAGAATAATGACTTTTACAATTTAAATGTTATAAAATCTTTTTAAGATTGTAATCTACCAATCCGTGATTCCAGTGAAATAACATTACCGTTAGCATTAAGATAGATTTGAGAATTCAAATTTTTAAACGAGCACGAGACGGGCCAGCTACTTAGCACTACTAAAGACGAACAAATTATGGCAAGTATATATGTTTATTTACTTTATTTAGGTCGCAAAACTTTTTAACAGTCTGCTGTCATTTTTTAAGCTATGAATACATGATTGGATTTGGTCCGTCCGAGCCAGCGGACGTGGTCCGGTACTGGACCATATTATGGTATGTCGTATTGTCCATCGCGAAAAATTAAGTAATAATTGTGAATATTTTAAGGTTGTATTATGACAAATAAATATCTTTAAACCTAAATGTGAAAACATGTTACATTTTAGTGTTAAACTTAAGCAAATTGATATACTTCATATATATTATACAAAGTAGCTATTAACTAGTTTTAAGATAATATAACAACAACACGTGTCATGACCGTACAAGCACAATACTTCCATATAATATATAGGTACTATTAAGCATAACCAGCAGTTTACGTCCACCGCCGAACTGACAGTAAACGATTCTTTAAATAGCTCCAATAAAATATCACATGTACTTAAATAACATGAAATTAAACTTGGAGGTTTATAATTTACACAAAATAAACCGATGCACGCAATACGTCAACCAAACAAGGCATCTTAATTAGTGTCCGCAATTGCGCGCGAAAAAAGGAAATACAAAATGGCTGCCGTCGTCAGTGGTATGGAATGGCCGCGAATGCGCACTGAGGTCTGAGATCTGAGTTCACGAGTTATCGAGTATTCGGCAATCTGCGAATAGCTTGATCTACGTAGAGACGACGTTATCAAGAAACTTCTTAGGGCTTTATCACACCGGGACTCCATGGTGGCGCAATCACCGTGGTGTTCGTTACCAAACCAGTCCCCATAAAGACACCATAGTCATGAAGCGTCCGAGCTGGTCGCACCACCAAACTAATTGCGCAACCACACGGTTACCAGAGAGCTGAATATATTTTGTTGGTAGCGGCGACTGGCTGAGCCACCGTGGAGTCGCGGTGAAATATATTCCTTAGTCACGTGGAGCATTTATGGAGCTGTTAAATTTGATAACCGTTGTGATTTTTATTGTTGCCATAGATATCATCATCACTATATTTGTATGACATTCATTCAATGTAGTTTTCAAGATTTCTAGTTCCACATACGAAACAAAAACCTGTACGCGATATCTCGTAGGGTTTTCAAAAGCTACAACTATACTGACTAATAGACGAAAGTATAATTTATGTCGAATTTATTATAAATTTTGGGGGAATCTAGTTTTTACACATAGGGAGCGGACTTTGCAGAAGGTTAATCGTAAGTGTTACAATGTTTTAATTATTTTGTTATGAGAAGTTGAGCCTATACTCTGTTGCAACATCAGAAGCAGTTTTGGCTTTTAAGGTATCGTATTCGAATTCGTATCAACCTGGAAACTGAATTTCACAGCTTAGTTGTACATTGTACCAATTAAGTTTTAATAAAGACAAAAATGATGAGATTAGCAACCCTGCCCATTATAATGCGGTGCCTTTCAGGATGCTTGAAAAGCCTACAATTCTGAGCGGCACTACGATTGCCCTCGCTACCTTCAGACATATGTCCCCAGCTTGAGACATAACATATTAAGTCTCATTTGCCCAGTAATTTCAATAGCTTTTTTTTATGGAAATAAGGGACGAGACAAGCTGGACGTTCAGCTGATGGTAATTGATACGCCCTACCCATTGCAATGCAGTGACGCTCAGGATTCTTGAAAAACCCAAAAATACTGAGCAACACCACAATTGCGCTCGTTTCATTTGCCCAGTAATTTCACTACCTACGGCGCCCTTCAGACCGAAACACAGTAATATTTACACATTACTGCTTCACGGCAGAAATACGCGCCGCTACAACGCCCTTCTTCCTCAAACATACTAATGAATGCACATTACTATTACTTAGATATATTTAATTATTGCATGCTGAATGTTTCAATATTATTATAACAGCATATTCCTTGGGTTTAGCTAAGTTTAATAACCCTAGCAGCATGAACAATTATGGTTAATAATAATTAATACGAACGTTAACAACAATGGTCTACTTTGCATACGAATAGACACACTAACAGCTGTTGCTCAACGTGCTCTACGAAGGTCACAACCGCGTGGTAGACAATGGCTCACTGCTATTTCGATGTTTTGAACGAACTGTCAAAATAATGACGATTGTGTCACAATCATAGACTTACGGCCAATATTCAGTCTATCTCTTACTTGAAATTATCTTAACCATCGTTGACTTTTCTGTCCCAATAAACTTATCGACGTTAACTCACCTTATCCGTGCACGCGGTCTGTCAATGGGACGACGTATAGCTTATGCGAGCGATATAAAGTTTGTATGGAAATTGCAATGCACGCGTCCCAATATAAGGCGATAAGAATGACTTATCGGGTATATTGGGACAGCTTCAGATTATTGACAGCTAATTACTGAGAGTTGAAGGTAATAATTTATCTCTGTCTGTAGTATATTTCAAACGGCCGTTAGAATATACTAGCTAACGTAAAGACACAGAGTAGGGATGATTACTTATGTATTAACAGCCTATACACATGGTCGAACTTGGTCCAACCGAACCATCGGTCCGGAACAGGACGTGGTCCTGTGCCGGACCATATTCGATAGTAAGTCGCATTTTCTATCGCACAAATTTACTATTATTACCAGATTTAAGGTAGATATTAGGACCGCGTCCGATGGTTCAGCCGTACCAAACCCAAACCCGATTTATAGTTTAATAGACGACCTGAGCGCCCGATAACGCGTGAACTATTTTGTCAATGTGTGCGTTTGGAATTTTTTTTATGAAAATAAGGGACGAGACGAGCAGGTCGTTCAGCTGATGATAATTGACACGCCTTGCCCACTACAATGCAGTGCCGCTCTGGATTCTTGAAAAACCTAAAATTCTTAGAGGCACCACAATTGCGCTTGTCACCTTGAGACATAATATGTTAAGTTTCATTTGCCCAGTAATTTCATTAGCTACGGCGCCCTTCAGACTGAAACCCAGTAATGTTTACACATAACTATTACACGATAGAAATAGTTATACCCATAAACTAGCCGGCGTCCTGTGCAAAGAAGCCTCCTCTTAATACTCAAAGTACTAAGGAGCAAATTCTTGCAAACCCGGCTGATTGTTTAATTTTCAATCAAAATCAATTACAGTAACGTTAAAGATTCGCTTATCTTTTCTATCTTGCTGTATCTCCATTAGGGCCAGATTTCGTTCAAACTGCGTGGATTTATCGAGGACCGTTACAATACATTAATTTGATAAAAAAATTCCATATTTCAATTTGCAAAATAAGATTTTTGTTACTTTTTTTAATTTTCATCTATCGTCGATAAGGCAGGAATTGATGTTAATTTTAAATCTCGGCCATTACCTTAAACAGTTTTATCTAATGTTACGAAATTTTCGAATAACAAGGAGAATTTTGTGCTTTTTAGCATGTTTATTAGTTTTTTTAAACTATTATATAATATTATTACGTTTCTATTGTCAAACTAACATTTCCACTAGCCCTCAGGTACCTACGTACTTAAAATACCACATCTAATGATCCTACCGTTTGGCAAGTGTAATAACATACAACGTTGCAGGCAATTTTCATAATAATTACATAATTATGGATCCGTAACTGTATGAAAAGAAAATAACTGCAATTACATTTCGGGCACAAAAAGCTCCTCGCCATTGACAAGAAAATGGCTAAAACATTCCGTTGATTGCGTTTATAATTATCAAATCGATGTAAATATTATGTCAGTTAAGAGGAAGTGTTAATTAATACACAATTGATTTATAATTAATTCATAATATGTCATTGAACAGACGGACAAATTGCCGTTTTGGCAGTAAAGTCCTCGAATGGTGACCACGTCTCGGAAGACGTAGTGTTGGTAGGCTATGCTAAGATGGACCGACTGGGCAAGATCGCCGGAGTAGGTTGCATGAGTTGTGTTGTAGCGATCTTTGGGAGATGCCTTTGTTCAGCTGTGGACGTCTTCCGGCTGAAATGGGTGAATGGATGGGTGTCATTGAACGCTGTCTGTGGTGTTTCTAAGAATTTTCATTGTATTGTAATCTGCTCGTAGACTTACTAGCATACAGACAGACAATGCGTCTAGTGAGAAGAACATCTTTAACGAAGATACAACAAGATATAAAAGTGAATCTTTTTGTAACCGATTTCGAATGACAAGGCGTATACAGTCCGCCACTCTTGTGATTAGCTCCTAACTTTGAATATATAACTAGCACACTAACGGGCTGTCAGGACATCTTTACGCTAAGTCTATGGTAATAATTCTAAGTCTATGGATCCACTCCCGTCTACTTACAACGCTTCTACCTTTCTGTTTCCCAATACACAAAGTTAACAGACCATCTGATTGCGTTGCTAACGATGGTTGGCATAAAGGTAATCATTAAAATAATTATTTTCCTAACCATTTATGGTATTAAACGAAAAAGTAGTCATAGTAGTAATAGGGTACACAAATTTCCACTTAATTTAAGTCTAGTTCCTAGGTGTAAACTCCTTCTAGGGGCAAATGAGTTTTCTTTGTGTTAATTCCGACGAACGCGCCATAAAACTTTGCTTTCTATGAGCCACGCAGAATTAAAAATTTCTAATACCATTCATAATATAACCAATATTGTTCTCACATAAATTACAAACCATGCATGTACATCTATGGGAATAAGAAACTAGACAATGGAATAAAATCTTAATAAATGATCACATTCAAATAGGGTCGCAAGACATTTGCGTAACCCTTTCAATGTTGACACCTGGCCGTTTAGACCGGGAGTCAAAAATTTCCTTTATCGCATTAGCATAATATTTATAATATTGACAATGGGATGCATTATTCAAAGTAGCTGTGATTCCTCTTGTATTTGACATACGGTAGCTCGTTATTGTGTTTCGAGATAAGGGATAAGGCAACAATAGAGCACTTTATGATCGTGGTTTGTAAGATATCGCTTTCAAAGGTAACGTAGCTTAACTAACGAGAACTTGAGCAATACGATGTACATTCTATTTAAATTTGACTTTGCTGGTTTCAAATCAAGTTTCAATTAATGTTTACGAGATCCCTTGTTGTATCTAAGCGGATAAATTAGGTCGTGTTGTCGAATCTTTTTGGGTTTAAAATTTATTTAATGATAACTGGTAATTACTTTACTCAATAAATACGTCAGCTATAAAAAAAAGGATCGCGATTCCTGTATTCCTTCAATATTTATTTTCTAACATCTTCCTAACATTTATTTTGTCAGACGTCGGAAAAAGCCACCATCACACACGACACAAACATAAATATCATTCTTCAATTCTGCATGTGTGGGGCTTCTTTATACTGCGGTTTACAAGGACCCTATTCTACGTACATGTAGGAATAAACTTTTCTGCGGGATTTTTAAGGGACGATACGACATTTGATGCCTTCAAGAAAATGCGCACATCTATCTAAAAGTATAGAAACGTTGATGTAAAAATTTTGATGTTGCATGAGAATGCAATCGATGATCACTCTTGATTGTCTTCATATTCCAAAGCAATTTTTTTGACTATCGAAAGTATCACACTTTCTAAACCAAGATATCGATTGCATCCTTCAACCCAATTTAGTTTAAAATCCTTTTCACGTTTACAATAGACACCAGCCCTTTGTCTAAAAACCGTCAAATGATACGCATTAGTTTTTTGCCGCGTTATGAATACATTTGAAACAGGAAGGATGTGAAAGTGGGGTATGGAAGACACCGTATGGCGGTGAAGGGTTAGGGGTCTGTTAGACCGGCTGTGTTATAGAAAGAAGTATAATGGATAAAACATTGCATTAACGAATGAATCATTGTGACTATTCATTATAATCCTTCATTACTACTAAGACGAGGAAAATTTAAATTAATTTTTAACCGAGGTCAAAAAAGAAGGGTGTGAGCCTTTGTTTTTTATGTTTGTAATGAACCGGTTTAGATTTTTGTCATATTACTGGGTATTCTAATAGATTGGTCCTATTATATTATATCTTTGGTAGTTTTTTTTACTCAAAAGGATCACATACGAGCGTAAGGACCACCTGATGTTAAGTGATCACAACAACAGCCGCCGGACACATTCTCCTGCAAAAACAAAGGAATCACAGGAGCATTGCCCCTTTTTTTTAATGAAAATACGGGACGGGACGAGTAAAACGTTCAGCTGATGGTAATTGATACGCCCTGCCCATTACAATGCGGTGCCGCTACGGATTCTTGAAACGTCCAAAAATTCTATGCGGCACTACAATTGCGATAGTCGCCTTGAGACATAAGATGTTAAGTCTCTAAAGACTTAATCCCAGTAATTTCACTAGCTACGGCGCCCTTCAGACCGAAACACAGTAATGTTTACACATTACTGCTTCACGGCAGAAATAGGCAGGAAAATAAATAGAATAAATTTAGAAGGGTGTACATTGTACTACGAGCAAAATATGTATGAAATTGAAAACAAAGATATTATTTCGAAAAGTAGAACTGATGAAGATTACCTCAAATGACAGTTTTTTATGATAAGTAAGTACCTATATAATACTTAGACAACCAAAACTGTAAAGTATGGGGCTTTACTATTTCATACAACGGCCACCAGATGGCGTCTTTTAAAATTTATTTTATAAGTATATAAGCCAATTTAAGAAAAAAAGACATCATAGATTAGGTATACAAAGAAAGTAATGTGCTTAGATAATATAATCTGAAAGGAAAAATATCTTATCAAGTCTCCGATAAAGTTAAGTTGGTCTTTCTTTAGTATTAGAGATGTCATCAATCAATTATTTTTATCGGCTTTCTCCTTGAAGTTTTCACGATTCAATATTTGTCACGGATAATTTCACCCGACGCCGGATGATTTATCAACGAATAGAATATGAATGAATATACAATTTAAATTTGTAACCAAATTTAATGGTTAATGCGGGACTCGAACTCGCGACCTCTCGGGTTCTGCGCGAGCGCTTTTGCCAACTAAGCCAACTGTTCGAGTGACGTATATAAAATTTGGTATGTATTGTTCAACTTTCAGATTGTGGCTGTATCTACAGGATCTACTTTACAGTTGATAACCTGCTCAACCCCAATAATTGCATATTAGGAAATTGACGTGAGACGTCGGTCTTTCAAATCTAAACAATTTGTTATTTTTAAAGTGATATCCCTTAGTCCTGGGATTAATAATTATACAAATTAAATTTGTAACCAGAATTTATGAAACATGCAAGACTCGAACCCACGACCTCTAGGGTTCCGTCCGAGCGCTTAGCTGGAACTAAGCACACTGATTTAGTGACGTATGGTCCGTAAATTTTGGTATGTCTTGTTGATACCGGAAGCGAATGATATCAGACTTTTATTGTAACAAATTATATGAAAGAATTGTAAAAATAATTGATTAGAATTAATTCATACTCATTGATATAGGAATACAAATATTAATTTTTGAAATAAATGTCTTATTTCGATTCACGGGGAAAACTTTAAAATATTTAGAAGAATTATTTATACATGAAGGCGTCCGCTGTTTAGAAAATATCGTAATATATGTCAATGTCATAACATTGCGGGTACTTCATAAATAATATTTTAGCTGATATATTTCCTAATTCTCTTTTCTATTATTCTATGTTTCGTTAAGTTGTTAATAAAACAATTATATATTAAGTATAGGCTTTTTATTTTATGTAGGATTCTCGTTTACTATGTCTCTAAGCACATAAATAATTTATTTTCTTATGAAAGACTTTTTTTTAATACATTTTTTATAAGATTTTCGTTTTCTTTGTCTTAGTCTTAGCTTGAAAGTCATAAATGTTTATACTCTATTTTATTGTCTGTAGGTCTCTCCTTTACTTTGTCTCTTAAGTAGGTTAAATGTTTTTTTTTATAAAAGCCTTCTTTAATATCTCATTTTGAAAGTGTATTTTTATAAGATTTCTGTTTTCTCTGTCTGTACATAATAGACTGTAAGTAATCCAAATTGTTTTAAATTAAACAATGTACCTAGAGCCATGTATGCGAAATATGGAGAGTATCTCAATTTGTCGGTATTTTTTTACGTCTGACATCTGACAATCATGAGTCTTAAATTTGCTATAAATATGTGCGCCAAATAGCGACGCACGCACAGCGTGACAAGGTGAGAGGGCAGTAACTAGAATTACGTTAATTAATTAGATTTATAAAAATACGCAATTATTTTGTAAGTTTTTTGTGAAAGTTTTGGAATAGATTGTCGGTTGATTTTTAGTTAAAATTTTTTTTGAGTAGGTAAGATAAATGCATTTTTTTAATATTAAATTTTATTTTATTCAATTTGTATTCTGTGTCTGTACTACGTCTTTTTAAAATTTAAAGTTAAAAATGTAGAGCCCCTAGGTAATACGTTGAAGATATAAATCTAGACCGCGACCGATGGGGAGCTATCAATATTGGCCTTATTATGACTGACCCACACATCAACGTGATAAGACAGCTTCGATAAAGGCCTAAATATAGAAAACGATAAACTAAATATAATGCAATAACAATTTGTATTTCGAATGGGATTCGATCGCGAGACCTAAGGAACTCGCGAAACGCCTTGTATAACCACAGAGCTATTGGATGCGATTACCAAAGTGACGAAATAAGCCATCTGGTTCTGTTTACATTATAGTCGCTGCGAAGAAATAAAGTTGTAAATATAGGGTAATTGAATAAATAATTGTTTTTTTTCAATAAGCCGATTTTTAATACATTTTTTTTTAGTTTTTTTTAACTTTTATAATTTAGAAAATATTTGACGTAATATGATATTTCAAAATACTAATAATTTTATTAATATGACTTTATTTAACTTCAAAATTAGAATTCGTAATGAAAAAAATATAATTTCGCTTTGTCACAATTTAACTTTTTTTTTATACCATACATACCCTAAACTTTTATATAAAAAATAAATATTACCTTCATTTGAATTCGAGCTCCTTTCGCAACTGTAACAAAATTAATACAAATAAGTAAATGATATTAAAAATGGCCGACAATTAAGAATAATTAAAGCAAAATTAATTGATTTAATAAGTTATACTTAACTTATTAACAACTTGCATTAATAGACTTACTATAGTAAAAAAAAAAAATCCAACTCTCAATATTATTGTTGTTTCTGAGAGTACCATGAAATGTTATTAATACATTATTTATTTGAGTGTTAACTATACCTAGCCAATATCGTATCCTGTCAAAAAAATCAAAATCCAAATGAAAAACACGTTTGAAATTAATATTCAAACACTTTTTCACTCACACATTTATGGGAAAAAAACACACTAGTTCCAGTTGTCAAAGCAATGAAAATTTAATATACGTTCACAAAAATCGTCACCTTTTTGCTCTTAATAGTGATTTTCGATATTATAACACTAGAAATAAGGGATTGCTTGTAACTAGTTCTAGTAGGTTATAATAAAGTCCCAGCCACTGTTCAGGCATTATCTATAAATATTTTTTTTAAATGGCTCTGTCGTAATTCCTACTACTCCACAGCTGAATATCTAAGTGATCGGACAGCCTGGGACTTGATTGTTTTATAGCGATAGAAATGACTGTACAATACTGTATACTTTTATTGAAAAGAGCGCAAAAAAAAAGAATGCTGGGAGAGTTTCTTGCGCCGCTTCTTCTCTCTTAGAGCTCCATTTGTTTCCGAAGCGGTAGTAGTATCTAGTATATTAGAAATGGCATCAAAAAGAATTGTAAAGAAATCAATTTTGAGAAAATAAATGCCTTTTGTGCCTTTTAACAGGAAGGCATTTCCTGAGAAGGTGAAGAAATATATATAGTATTAAACACAACGGTGGGTCCATGGAGTGCAAAATGCTCCAATTTATGTATTTCTCTGGATGTTACAATAAAAATTCGATTAAGCATTCATTCATAGGGACAGTTTGACAAAGAAAAGGAAAGACAGAGCAAAAAGAACGCCGATCAGCCGATAGTAGTCTGAACTCAGTCACAAATACCTTCGAAACCAAAGGAATTACAAGTGCTTCCGGTCTTTATGAATGAAGTTCGTAATTTTTTAGGACGCCATTTTCTTATACCGTCGTTTTATCGTGGGACTTATAATTTGGAAATACCTAAGTAAAGTGACGTTGTACATAATTTTTTGATACAGAACCGAGTGTAATTTTTAATTTTATAGTTTTACTAAGCTGTTACCCGCAACGTGGATTAAAACGCGTTGTGTAAAAGTTACATTTGTATTGTTATTTCAGTCAAACCGGAAGTTTCGTGATCTTGAAAAATCAAGGGGACATAAAGAAAATACTATGTACAGACAAGAACGAAAATTAAAAATCTTCTGTAGTTTTTACGTTTCGCCCGGACATTCATGCAAACAAACTCACAAACGGACAAAAAAGACAAACATCCTGTAAAATACTTTTTGGCTTCGGCATTGTTTGTAGAACACATAGCAAGTATTCTTTATAAAAATATTCAATATAAAGTTTTTACTTTGTTACGATTTTATATTCACTAATATATAAAATTCTCGTGTCATGGTGTTAAACATTGAACTCCTTCAAAACGGCCTGACCGATTCTCATGAAATTTTGAGTGCATATTGGGTAGGTCTGAGAATCGGACAACATCTATTTTTCATCCCCCTAAATGTTAAGGGTGGTCCACACGATTTTTTTTTTAATTTTTTTGATATTTTTTTTAATTTGTTTGATTATGAGTCAGCATTAAAAAATACATACAACTTCAAATTTTCACCCATCTACGATCAACAGTTACTTTTGTATCGCGATATAAGCCCCTTGCGTGAAAGTTTGTAAAATTCGTTCTTATCCGACATCAACTCGACGAAAAGAATGTTCCTACTAAAATTCAAGTCTCCGGACCTTATGGCTCTGGAGATATCTTGATAAGTACATACCTACATACATAGATAGAAATCTCATATTATATATACTTACTAGCTGACCCAGCAAACGTTGTATTGCCGATATTAAAATCGCGATACAAAAGTAACTGTTGATCGTAGATGGGTGAAAATTTGAAGTTGTATGTATTTTTTAATGCTGACTCATAATCAAACAAATTTAAAAAAAAATGTCAAAAAAATTAAAAAAAAATCGTGTGGACCACCCTTAACATTTAGGGGGATGAAAAATAGATGTTGTCCGATTCTCAAACCCACCCAATATGCACTCAAAATTTCATGAGAATCGGTCAAGCCGTTTCGGAGGAGTTCAAAGTTTAACACCATGACACGAAAATTTTATATATTAAGAGATATACATGGATGATTCGATAACAAGTTTATTAGATTACATCAAACTTTATAACGCCTAGGTTGGTAGTGTTAAGTCTACCCTAGAGGCGTTTTTCGAGGCGTAATTCGTATCCTCATATTATATTATATAGTATTCGTATAGGTACTTATATTTTGTTTTTTTTTTTATGAAAATAAGGGACGAGACGAGCAGGACGTTCAGCTGATGGTAATTGATACGCTCTGCCCATTACAACGTAGTGCGGCTCAGGATTATTGAAATCACAAAAAATCTGAGCGGCATTACAACTAAGCTCGTCACCTTGATACATAAGATGTTACCTAAGTCTCATTTGCCCAGTTATTTCACTAGCTACGGCGCCCTTCAAACCGAAACACAATAATGCTTACACATTACTGCTTCACGGCAGAAATAGGCGCCGTTGTGGTACTCATAATCTAGCCGACATCGTGTGCCTCCCACTGGTAAACATATACAATGTATATCATTTTGTTCTAACTGCAATATTGCAGTTATTATTTATATAAATAACATAATAATAACATTCGAAAATTGAGATTAACATTGTAATTGAAATTATTAACAATTCTCAATGTTTTAGAAATAAAATTAGCAGACTTATCCCGTTGTTCCAAACTTGTGAACGGCTTTACCGATTTTATTTATCTTTTTAGCTGAATGTCCTGCTCGTCTCGTCCCTTATTTTCATTAAAAAAAAATACACTGCGGAGTTTGTTGCACCATCGTATTCCTTAGCATAGTTAAAGTTAAAAAGTAAAATATCAAGTCAATACTTATTTGAAGATATTGACAGGTCGCTATTTAACATTAACAATAGCTTTTACCGACGAAGATTGCGGTTACGGTTAACAGTTAAAGTTATGACGTTTAAAAATTGTCAAATGGTGCAACTAAATTTTGTTTAACCAGTAGTTTAACATGTTTGTTATTGTAACAGTTAGTTGGTGCAACCTAACCTAAGAATGAATCTCCATCGATACATCGACAAATACTGGGCAAAAGAGACTTAACATCTTATGTCTCAAGGCGACAAGCGCAATTGTAGTGACGCTCATAATTTTTGTGCTTTTCAAGAATCCTGAGCGGTAGTGAATTGTAATGGGCAGGGCGTTTCAATTACCATCATCTGAACGTCCTTCTCGTCTCGTCCCGCATTCTCATAAAAAAACATCAGCTTTGCAAACGCTGTAAACATATATATTTCAGACATTTAATATGATAATTCATACAATGAGCGGGCGCGGGGTACTTACCTAATTAATATGGCAAAACAACGTTTGCCAGATCAGCATGTATATTTATGTATGAAGAAATTTTTTAAATCGCTTTTCACAATATGGCGCGTATGGACTAAGGAGTTAAAAAATTGGTGCAATGACTAAGACAATATGTATATACCTTACCTTATATACCTATACTGTTTTTTTTTATTAAAATTTCTTAGTATTTTCATATAAGTTTTATGAAAATTTATTGAATTAGGCGTTACTTTGCGGAAATCCATAATTATACAAATTATTTAAGTTTTCTTTAGTGTTAATTCCGCCAATATTTGTCTTTAAAACAATTCGACACGTGTTTCGCCTCTACACGAGGCATCCTCAGGACGTGTTGTCTCGCCAAAATCTGGCACGAGACTCAAGTCATTGACTTGTTTTAAAGACAAATATTGGCGGAATTAACACTAAAGAAAACTTAAATAATTTGTATATAAGTTTTATGTCCTTTTTAAAAACACAAAATTTACATAAAACTAAAATATTTACATAAAAAAACATCAGCTTTGCAAACGCTGTAAACATATATATTTCAGACGTGCCAATACATTGAATATAATCCATCTCTGTCTAATTTATCATGTACAATTCTAAGTGTCGAGCCATTCGTTTATTTATGCAAAATATTTGCATCAATAAGGGTTAGCTTCGTTCGCGCTTAAGCTAAATTGCAAACTGTTTTTGTGAATATTTTTACATTTCAAGTAGCTATTTTATAAGCAGTTTTGACAGGCGTCTTTACTAGCCATCGTGTTTTGCGAGATATATTTACGATCGTAAAGATAGTGTGGCTGTATCGAATTAAAATACGTTTATTCAAAATAGAATAGTATCTGCTCGATCCATTTGACGATCGCGTGCAACGCAGTGCAGCTCGAATTTTCGGGGACCCAGTGCTCTGTGAACGGCTGGATCACTTGGCGTTGCGTGGAGACATCACTTCATTGTGTGTCTTCTACCGCATTTATCACGGGGAGTGTTCCGAAGAGCTGTTTCACCTGATTCCTGCCGCCGAATTCCACCTTCGCACGACACGCCACAAATTAGGATATCATCCCCACCATCTGAATGTTTGGCAGTCCTCCACAGTGCGGTTTTCAAGGAGCTTTCTTCCTCGTACTACAAAGCTGTGGAATGAGCTTCCTTGTGCAGTGTTTCCGGGACGATACGACATAAAAAAACCTTCAAAAAAAGCGCGTACACCTTCCTTAAAGGACGGCAACGCTCTTGTGATTCCTCTGGTGTTGCAAGAGAATGTGGGCGGCGGTGATCACTTAACACCAGGTGACCCGTACGCTCGTTTGTCCTCCTATTCCATAAAATTAAAAAAAAAATGTGTATCACATATTGAACGTAAAAATCTAACATCCAATCGAAATGATATGATTCAGACGCAAGAGAGTCAGTGTTTTATTTAAATTAAATCAAATTTATTCATATACGACCTGTATAGCCGAGTGGTTAGCGATCCTACCTACTAAGCTAGAGGTCCCGGGTTCGAATCCCGGTAGGTGCAAGCATTTATATGATGAATATGGATGTTTGTTTCCGAGTCAAGGATGTTTAAATGTATTTATGTATGTTTATATGAATTTATGTATGTTTAAGTAAGTATATTGTATTAAATATATCATTGTCTTGTAACCCATAACACAGGCTATATATGCTTAACTTGGGGCAAGATAATTTGTGTGTCAATATTTATTATTTAAAATTAGTGAGAAGGCGATCGCCCATTCCTGTGATGGGATATCATATTATAGAAATTAATAAATGCTATAGAAACCTTCTTTTAACAATTTTCCTAATTTTGTACATTTAAGATAATCTAAATCTGACTGTCAAATAGCTTTCATATATCGATTAGGCATAAAAAATTTATGTTTCGGTAATTAGAAATTAAGTTCAATTCGGAGCAGCGTTAAACAAGCAAATTGTTGAAATATTCATTTTTTTTAATAAGAGCGGTGGTAAATTAGTATTTCACATGATGGAATGTGGTGAAGCAACCGCCCATTAAATATCTGCAAAATGTGCGTCATAAAATCTCATAGAATAATTTCTGCAGAAATAAGATTTGATAATAAAAAGTATTAAGGGTCGTGAATCGAAATAAAAACTATTCTATCTCTAAAGTTGGATCAAAATGCACACATTGTGCAACATTTTGTTAAAATCGGTCCGTTAGTTTAGGTTTACATCGCGGACAAACAACAACGTGACGTAAAATATTTATATTAATATGCCCATGAAAAACAAATATTGGAAATAAAAATAAATATGGGTCCTAAATCGAAATAAGAACTATGGTATCTGTCAAATTGGACTTAACTACTAAGAAGTAATCGCCATTAAAATCCGTTCATTAGTTTAGTTCACTAGAAACAAATATAAATACTGTTTTCTATGAATTTGTCAATAATATTTCATAACATCAAGAATTATTTCTTAAAAAATGCTCCCTGTTGTTATAATGAAATTGTTTCACAGCACAACTGTCAAACCGTGCGTCAATAAATTCTCTCACAGAAAATATGTCCACACAAGAAGACATTTTGTTGAGGTGTATATTTAAAGCAAAAACATTAAATAATACCAGAGAAACATAGTAATCGTTGATTCGATAATTTGTTTCGTGAATGTTAACAGTTGAACACCTTGAACTTCGCATTATAAAACAGGCTATGTATACGCGATAGCTACATTCTATTTTAATATCTTATTAATTGAATAATATTATAATTTACAAATATCTAAATGTATAATTAAACGTTTAAATAGAGCGAAATGGTTTAACTATGTTAAATAGTTTTAGGCGGTTCATAACAAATTTATCTTTACAGGCTGTTTTTGCGCGGGAAACTTTTATGTCATCCTAGATATCTTATATATATATATATATAAATTACGTGTCACGTTGTCTGTCCGCGATGGACTTCTAAATAAATGAACGGATTTTAATGGGGATTACTTCATGGAGTGCAGTTTAGTCCAACTTGAGAGATAGCATAGTTTTTATTTTGACTTGAAACCCATAATTATTTTTATTTCCAATATTTTCTTTGTGTGGACATATTTTCTGTGAGAGAATTTATTGACGCACGGTTTGACAGTTTTGCTGAGAAACAATTTCATTATAACAACAGGGAGCATTTTTTACGAAATAATTCTTGATATTTTGAAATATTATTGGCAAATTTCTATAAAACATTTCTTTTTATTATCTACAGAACAACGTCTGACGGGTCAGCTAGTATATATATATAATGAAAATGGTCATTGTTTGAGGCTCTTTCAAGCCTAAACCACTGATCGTATCGACATGAAACTACCACCATTTAATGCGAAATTTATCCTAGATGGGTTATGACTACTTATTTAATAAATTTAATAATTCGAAACGACTTATATCTACACTAATAAATGGAGAGCCGTTTTTTTTACTGTCGGGTATGCCGCGAAAACTACTGAACCTATCGGAGTTGCAGCGTGTTTCAGAGAAGGTTTTAGTGCATGTTTGTTCACAATTTGTTGTGTTTTTAAAGTGATAACCCTCACTTCTAGGATTAATTACACACGAAACGCGAGATAGAGTCCCGCATCGTTCATAAAATTTTGTTTTCAGTTTTATTTGTGTAATTAAACCCAGAAGTGACGGTTATCACTTTAAAAACATAACAAATTGTTTAGATTAGCAAGAGCGACATCTCAAGACAATTTCGTAATATACAAATATTGGGGTTGAGCAGGTTATCAACTGTAAAGTAGATCCTGTAGATGAAACCACAACCTGAGAGTTGAACAAAGCATACAAGATTTTATAAACGATACGTCACTCAAACGGTTGGCTCAGTTGGAAGAGCTCTCGCACGGCACGCTTGAGGTCGCGTATTCGAGTCCCGCATCGTTCATAAAATGTCGTTTTCAGTTTTATTTACCTGTCCTACATTCTTAGACTTAGAAATGCCTATATATTCGCAATACAAAAATTCAGTCAAATTACATTTCATTTCATATGACAATTCATACAATGAGCGGGCGCGGGGAAGAAATTTTTTGAATCTCTTTTTATAATATGGCGCGTATGGACTAAGGAGGTTAAAAAATTGCCGCAATGTCTAAGATTTATATACCTATGCTGTTTTTTTATTGAAATTTCTAAGTATTTTCATATTAGGTTTTATGTCCTTATTAAAAACATAAAATTTACATAAAACTAAAATATTTTTGCTTTTTAGTAATAATTACCTAATTTATATTTTTTTTTTGTATTTTAAATTGACACGAAATTTGTAAATGAGAGTAATTCCGTCGGCAATTTCGCTTGATGCAAATTGGCCACGAGAAGGCAGACAGTAAATGCTTAGTTACTATATTATATATTTCAAAACACCCGGATTACATTGTTCGGGAAAAAAACACGTGAGAAAATGGTTTTGAAAAAAAAAAACAATTGTTAAGTTTCTTGCCGTGTTTTCTCAACAAGCAGCTTCACGAATCCGTTGTATCGATAAAAAATATAATCGACGAGTCAAATACGTTTAATGAAAATTTTTGAATAAAAATTATACATCTTGTAGATATTCAGACTAGATTATTACCAATGAATTTAAATAAAATGATATTGATATCGTTAAATTCAATAATATAAAAAAAATAATGAATTAATATTGACACACTTTTACACAAATTATCTTGCCCCAAACTAGGCGTAGCCTGTACTATGTGTACAAGAAAACGATATATTTAATACAATATACTTACTTAAACATACATAAATACATATAAACATCCATGACTCGGAAACAAACATCTATATTCATCATATAAATGATTGAATCTACCTGGATTCGAACCCGGGACCTCTAGCTTAGTAGTCAGGGTCACTAACCATATGAGTCGTCAATTATGGTTGTGTTAAAATTATTTACAAGTACAACAGATGATATATCCGGCCTGCATATAGAATTTTTGATTGAACCCAAAATTTTGAGCGGCATCGCAATAAGCCTAGTAACTTCTCTAGCTACGGCGGCCTACAAACCGAAACACAATAATGCTTGCACATAACGGCTTCACGGCCCGCTATGGCATCTACGTAGAAATTGTCAAAATTACAAAAAAAGGTAATTAATAATAAATGTAATTGTTAAAACTACAATTCATTCTGAACACTTACGTTCAAGTTACCAACACAATAAGAATTCTATTAATGTGGAATTGAAAAAATAGAAAAATCACATTAAGAACATCTCAAGCCCTTTTGGGACAACAATAAAAAGAAACACGACTTCGGATACTTAAGATACCGCAATTGTACAACAATTGTTGGAAGTAGTGGATCCATTGTTATACCTTGTCGGGTACTTACGGTTCCTTTTGAATCCAGACATTTATGAATTAGCTGTTACTTTACGATCAAATGTTTTGACATTTTTATTAAGACGTTTATCAGCGCACAATAGTCTTGTTTCCAAACGCCAACTGAGCCATATCGCAGTAGCGTGCTTACAAATAAAAAAAAAACAACAGGACATCTGGTGGTTAGCGACCCTACCTACTAAGCTAGAGGTCCCGGGTTCGAATCCCGGTAGGTGCAAGCATTTATATGATGAATATGAATGTTTGTTTCCGAGTCATGGATATTTAAATGTATTTATTTATGTTTATATGAATATATGTATGTTTAAGTAAGTATATTGTATTAAATATATCGTTGTTTTGTAACCCATAACACAGGCTATATATGCTTAATTTGGGGCAAGATAATTTGTGTAAAAAGTGTGTCACTTTTTATTTATTTATCTGGATTCGAACCGGGGTCTTCTGCTTTCCGGATCACCTAATGTCCCATCTGAGCTATTATAGTCTTGTATATAGTGGCGAAATTTACCTTTGTATTCTAATGTTATTGTAGATGTTTCTCATTCAAACATGGATAAAACCATTTTTTTAAATTGAAACCTAGCTAGACCGATTTCTCGACCCGGAAACTTCCTGTATACTAAATTTCATTGAAATCGTTGGAGCCGTTTCAGAGATTCAGATTATATATATATACAATAATTTCTCGTTTAAAGATATAAGATATGCTATAGCTGACCCGACAGACGATATTCTGTACATAATAAATAAAATACTGTTTTTTTCAATGAATTTTATCAATAATATTTCATAACATCAAGAATAATTTCGTAAAATATGCTCCCTGTTGTTAACAAAAAAGTGTGTGTTTACTCACCTATGTATGAACGCAGGAAGTTATACTTCTTTGGCCAAACATATCAAAAATCCTTAAAATTATTAATTCCTCGTGCTATTCTACGTTTGTAGAAAGAACAATATTGTAAAAATCTTGCAACGATAGCTTTGAAAATTAATTATTAAATAACGAATACGGATGTACGGGCTTGAACCATTTGCCTATCCTAATAATGGACGAAGAAATAAAAAAAAAAAAATAACGAAAGTCGCAAACGTCAGAAAATTTTAGGAACAACGTCACCCTGTTACTTTTGTGTTACAGTGATGCGCGCGCATCTTAAAATTTCACTCTTATCATTTTTTCTTAACGCTCCCAAATGGGGTTTATAAACTAACTAGCTGACCCGGCAAACGTTGTTTTGCCATATAAAGTATAATTCACGCGATAGTTTTATAAGTAATAAAATATTGCCTATATTATAGCCTGTACATCATTTTGTTCTATTGTCAATAGTTTTTGCAGCGCACGCAAATATAGCTTTTCGATTTTACACCTTGTGTTACAAAATAGCAATTTTATTACGGATCCCTAATTTTGAAAAAAAAAACATAGTCTATAGCCTTCCTCGATAAATGGACTACCCAACACTGAAAGAATCATTCAAATCGGACCAGTAGTACCAGAGATTAGCGCGTTCAAACAAACAAACAAACACTGCAGCTTTATATATTAGTATAGAAGTAAATATAGATAAGATACCTCTACAAATTCAAATCTCTATTTTTAGATTACATTGCACATAATATAATAATTATTATATTAGGATTTTCTTGATGCTATTTTTATATATATAATGAAGAAAAATCATTTTAAAGTTTAACAAAAAAATTGAATTAATAATTATATTAAAATAAAAACTGCTACTTAGACTTAGAGTCTTATGTAATGTATTAAATGTAATATATGATTATCATTAAATATAACTGTGTGTCCTCAAAATGTAAATTGAAAATTAGCTAAAATAAAGATTGAATCTGTCTACTTTTTTGTATCCTTCTTCACAATATAATAATCCAACTAGCTGACCCGACGGACGTTGTTATGTACATAATAAATAAAATACTGCTTTCTATGAATTTGTTAATAATATGAATTATTTCGTTAAATATGCTCCCTGTTGTTATAATGAAATTGTTTCACAGCAGAACTGTCTAATCGTGCGTCAATTAATTCTCTCATAGAAAATATGTCCTTACAAAACAAATGTTGGAAATAACAATAATTATGGGTCGCAAAATGAAATAAAAACTATCATGTCTCTTAAGTTGGACTTTACTGTACTCTATTAAGTAATCCCCATTAAAATCCGTTCATTAGTTTAGGAGTTCACAGGAAACAAACATCAGGACACTGGATTTATATATAAGTATGAAGATAAGATTTAGGTAATATTTTTTTTAAACTTCAATTCTGTACTATTTTTATACAAAATGACAAACAGGCATACATAAAGGTCAAACGTAGTGTGTGCATACCGGGGCCGATACTATATTGTTTTTTTGCCGAACTTTTAAAGTCAAATAAAGTTTAGACAAGTCGTAAACAGTCAGCCACCCTTGGCTAGCTCTTTAACACACACACTGACAAATCAAAATCACGCATTATCGGACTATTTATACTAAGTCTATGGACGAAACCGTACCGTACCTATTTTTTGAAGTTAAAACTTCATTAGGCGCAGTGTAGTATTGAAAGAGCCGATCACCGATTAATTTGTATAGTTCTTTTAAAATAATAAAATCAGTTAGGTTTATATTTGCATGAATAAGATTGTTTGACAATAAGTGGACTGTAAGTGTCTAATAAAATAATAACAGTTCATTAGGAAATGTATGTTCAAGCGAATTTCGACCATCTTGTTTTTTATGACTGTAGGAAAATTGCATTAAGGTGGGTCACGGCAAAATTTTTTCGACGTTACTCCATCACGGCAGAAAAAGGCCTTTCTGCGGTGCAAAAAAGTCTCCCATTGATAAAAAAAATAACAGCGAAAAAATATATATATAAATAAATAAATAGAAAAATAAATTTTCCATAATATCATTTCGGAACATGCTGTAAGTAATCTAGTAGCCACGCGCTAGCGTAGGCACTGACACCTACTTCGCGCCATCTTGTGTTACCACGTACCTAAGGGTGATTAAAAATTGTCTCCTAAATAAATAATTTGTTTGTTTGAAAATTTCAATTAAGTATTTTATTTGATTATTCAATTTATTTTTTATAATTAAGCCTTCGTAGCTGTATGTATATTTACCATCGTAATTGTAACGCCATTTTGTATATATACGCACAGTCCCTTTTATCAAACCTATAACCCGAAGTTTGAAAAGCAGACATGCCATGCCAAAGCGACTTGTCACAGCTTGTTATCGTGGTTAAGCTTGAAAGTAAACTGTCAGCTAACATTAAATAGCTTAGCTTTATCTTGCTATTAAGTGTCCGCCGTAGCAACAAACATTTGGCGATACGGTCATGAGTCATCGCCGAGAATAGACAAAACGACCTGCCTATACAATATATCGAATGTATGAATCAAATGAGACACAATTTATTCATTGAAAACATAGAAGTTAATGTTAAAATAATATGCTATATATACCTAGGCGTTAAATTCTGAGCGGCACTACAATTGCGCTCATCACCTTGAGACATAAGGTGTTAAGTCTCATTTGTCCAGTAATTTCACTAGCCACGGCGCCCTTCAGACCGCAACACAGTATTTTACACATTACTGCTTCACGGCAGAAATAAGCGCCATTGTGGTACCCATAATTTAGCCGGCTTCCTGTGCAAAGGAGCCTCCCACTGGTAGATTTGTCTGCATTTTGTGATTTTATGCTCAGTAAGTGACCCTAGACGGGTCGTAAATTTAGTGCGAGGTTAAATTCTATATTTACTGACCTAAAGGAGGCGCACTATACAGACAGTACAGAAGTCACTTTTTGCACGTGGAAACTATTGCGTCGGATAAAACTCAACAATGTAGTTACTTTGTTGCATCGTGACGAATAGATATTTCTAGTCTCAACTTCATTGCAAATACATTCAAGGTCGGTGATTAATATGCCACGCGCCATTAAATATACTGAAAACCCAATTATAATATCTTAAATAGATATTAAAAACCATAGACATATTATACTGGCGGATAGACAAAGCTTGCGAGAGAAATTGCCGCTCAGGATTCTTGAAAAACCCCAAAAATCGTGAACGGCGCTACAGCGGCGCTCGTCACCTTCAGACATAAGATGTTAAATCTCATTTGCCCAGTAATTTCATTAGCTACGGCGCCCTTCAAACCGAAACACAATAATGTTTACACATTACTGCTTCACGGCAGAAATAGGCGCCGTTGTGGTACCCATAGTCTAGCCGGCATCCTGTGCAAAGGTCCCTGCCTCCTGTCATCCTGCCTCCCACTAGTCTGGTGTTTACAAGAGCTGAGTATGGGCTGGGTTGATCACTTACCATCAAGTGACCCGTATGCTCGTTTTTCCTCCTCTTCTATAAAGGAAGTGATTAACGCGTTTGTAAATAAATAACAATCTAAGAAAATATTATAATTATTTTAAAACTAGATTGTGACTTAAGTACAATTTTATGATATAAAGATATTACGTACCTATACATATATTTAAAATTCCATTAGAAACCTACTTAAGTTCTTAACGTAGGGATCATTCTTAAGATATTTAACAATAGGTACGCTTAAAATCCTGAAAAATCCCATTTAATTACCAGTTAAATTTATCGTGGAATGAATTTTATTGTATAGAGTCGGAAACTTAATCATCAATGACGTAAGGGTGTTTGACTTATAAGAAAATTCTCACAAATTAAAATCTCTATTTTTAGAACTTACGTTGCACATAATAAGATAATTGCATATATAATAATAGGATTTTCTTGATGCTATTTTTATATTTATAATGCAGAAAATTCATTTTAAAATTGAGACTTAAATTGTTATAACAAGTTGGAATGACATGGGTTTAATAATATATACACAAGTAGCTGACCCGACAGGCGTTGTTCTGTAGATAATAAAAAAATACTGTTTTATAGGAATTTGCTAATAATATTTCAAAACATCAAGAATTATTTCGTAAAAACTGCTCCCTGTTGTTATAATGTAATTGATTCACAGCGGAACTTTCAAACCTTGTGTCAATAAATTCTCTCATAGAAAATACAAAAATATTGGAATTAAAAATAATTATGGGTCTCAAATCGAAATAAAAACTATCCTATCTCTCAAGTTGGACTAAACTGCACTCGATGAAGTAATCCCCATTTAAATCCGTTCATTAGTTTAGGAGTCCATCGCGAACAAACAACGTGTCACGTAATTAATATTAGATTTAGTCTGAGTCAAATAATTAATAATATTTAAATGTAAAATTCAAGATTTAAATATAAAATTAGCCAAGATTATTTATAGGTCGAGCTGAATACAATATCGTTAGAATTAATATTAAAATTATGATCACAAAATAATTTATATCTTTTACTTTGCAATAATGTAAATGTAAGTGTTAACATTTAATATGTGCATCCTCAAAATGTTAAATGAAAATTAGCCAAACAAAAGATTGATTCTGGGTCGAGTTGATTACAAAATAGTTTTAGGACACTAGTTAAATCAAAAAATATTTCTGGGTCGAAATCTCTTACTCTGCAATAATATAAATGAAATCATACCTTATATCTTTTAACGAGCATTTCCTGTTTAAATATAATCTGAATCTCGGAAACGGCTGTAACGATTTTAATGAAATTAAGCATACAGGTAGTTTCGGGGCCGAGAAATCGATGTAGCTAGGTTTCAATTTAAAAAAATGTTGTTTTATCTGTGTTTTAATGATAAACAGTTACAATAACATTATAATACAAAGGTAAATTTCGCCACTATATACAAGACTATATATAGCTCAGATGGTACATTGGGTGATCCGGAAAGCAGACGACCCCGGTTAGAATCCAGATGTCCTAATAGTTTTTTTTTGTTCAAGTTTTGTAATTTCATCAAAATCCGAGCAAGGCTCGCTCGTCCAGATATTTTTCATATAATATAGGTACGTATGTGTCCTCAAAAAAATATTGATTCTGGGTTGATTACAAAATAGTTTTGGGTCGAACTCTCGAGAGAACTTAATAACCTGAATATATATGCTTTAATACTGATCAAGATATAGTTTATATGTATCTATAAATTTACGATAAATTTAAGTCTAGATGTGCTTAAATTTGATAAAAATTTGCTTAAAACTGATTCTACATGACTACACTACCCTTTTTTATGACATTAAGGGACGAGACGAGCAGGTCATTCAACTAATGGTCATTGATACGCCCTGCCCCTTAAAATAAACCAATAATATCATAAAAAAGCTTCAAAACTGCTTGGCACTACCTATGTAAGTAAATATAAGTTTTCTAGACGTAAATTGAAAATTACCCAAAACAATAATTAATTTCAGGACCGAATTGTTTTACAGAACTTTTATGATGTAATCACAATAGTCTATATATATCCTTCTTGACACTTTATATATATATATATATAGGTGTGTGAGTTCTCCAGATGTAAATTGAAAATTACTAAAAACAAAAAATTAAAACTTGGTCGTGCTGCGTGTCAGAGTCATCCATAACGCATCGCTCCAGGCTTCAGCGATAGGACCAATGCCTTGACACGACCAAAAAAAATATAAATTAGCCAGAGGCCAAACTTAAATTAATGATTTCACATTTATGGTCGTAATAGAGGCTATATTTCGTCCGACGACCAAATTATTAGATAGCATTGTGTGGGCGTTTAAATGCATATCTCTGATGTACAGTCATTTTGAAATTTAATAATATTATATATTACCTGATCCATCATAATACTTAAAATATGTTGAATATTATTTTTTAAACAAATTAAATTTATAAAAAAATAATGAACGATGCGGGACTCGTAACCACGACCTCTCGCGTTCCGTACGAGTGCTCTTCTACTGAACCAAACGTTCGAGTGACGTATCGTTCATAAATTTTGTATACAAATTATGTTAGATTATGTTTTTTATTCGAAAAATATATTTTTATGATTTAATTATCATTATTCTTTGATTCTATTTAATACATCTGTGAAGGTATAATAGCAAAATTGAAAAAATTTGGTCGTAATATTAAGATATAAATAATATAATTCATAAACTATAACTTGATTAATTTTTTATTTTATTTTAAATGTTACCCCTCCTAGTGGAAATACTGTACGGGTTTTTGATATCAATGACACCGTGCTGGTCGATCTAATTTCTGAGGCACACCTACTTTTTCGAATGGGTGATAAATTTTGAATTTCAATAAGTGATATTAAATCCTATTTGGTATAAAAATATTTGATTTTGAACTTGAATGTAAGCCTATGCAACAGCTTTCTTTAAAAAAAATATGATGGTACGTAGTCGGGTTAAGTTGGCACTTACCTACCTACTTAGATGAAACTTGAATCTGAATAGTAGGTAGGTTCCAGCGGAATCACAGGAGCGTAGCAGGACTTTAAGTAAGGTATACGCTTTTTATAAGTTACCCATGTTATGGAAGCTCATCCCCCAACGTTGTAGTACGTGGATGAAAGTAGGTATAATTTATGTAGCATTATAATATAATTAGGTATAGACAGGCTCAAATATAGGCATATATAACTGAATCGCTGGTAGAATATGATCATGATATATTTATATCAATGGTGTTAAAGATTTATCTGTATATTATTTATGGGGAAAATTTAAAAGCAAACAAGACCCTCACCTGAAAGTGTAATTTAATGACCGACCAGATGGAAATACGTTTAATGCTTACATATTACTACTTCACAGGAAAAAAGGCGCAGTTACCCATAATCTAGCCAGCCCTGTACAATGGAGCCTCCCACTGGTAAATGCCCTAAGTCGCCTCACGACACCCTTGGGCCTGGGATTTCTCTATTCATTTTATGCCCTGGGTATGCACAGGGCAAATAATGCCGTGATAAGTTGGTGAAGAACCTTATAATGCAGAAAACCCAATCGGTCGGTCGTTGTGGACTTTACTGAAGGCCAATGTTCAGCTGTTGATGGCTCGGAGCTTATGATGATGATGGGACATCTCAGTTTCTCAAATAATAACTACGTGAGTATTTAAATATTTGTCCAATAGGATATGCTATAGAAATAGATACAGGCGATTTTTGGTGAAAGTTTTAGGAATAACATAAAAAAAAATGCCTTTTTAGGTATGAGTTACAGAGCTCAAATCTAAACTATAGTTTAGCATGACAGTGATCCCACAAATAAAACTGAAAACAAAATTTTATGAAGGATGCGGGCCTCGAACCCGCGAACTCTCGCGATCAGTGCGAGCGCTCTTTCCAACTAAGCCAACCGTTCGAGTGACGTATCGTTCATAAAATCTTGTATGCTTTGTTCAACTCTCAGGTTGTGACTTCATCTACAGGATCTACTTTACAGTTGATAACCTGCTCAACCCCAATATTTGCATATTAGGAAATGGACTTGAGATGTCGCTCTTGCAAATCTAAACAATTTGTTATTTTTTGACAGTGACAGTGATGTTGTGAATAACAGTAAAACTGTCGAATATAGAAACAGCGTCTAAATTGCTGCAGAAACAAAAAACAACTTGATAAAACTATTCTCAAAATAGATTCTTTAGTAATTCATTAATACGTTTGTGTAGAAATAACTACCAACTACTTTTCTGAGCTAAGAATACTAAACTCTACATAAATATTAGTTAAAGTTTTTATGAAAATAAGGACGAGTAGGACGTTCAGCTGATGGTAATTGATACGCCCTGCCCATTACAATGCAGCGCAACTCAAGATTATTGAAAATTTCAAAAATTCAGAGCGCGACTGCAACTGCGCTCGTCACCTTGTGACATAAGATGTCAAGTCTCATTAGCCCAGTAATTTCACTAGCTACGGCGCCCTTCAGAACGAAACACAGTAATGTTAACACATTACTGCTTCACGGCAGAAATAGACGCCGTTGTGGAACCCCTAATCTAGCCGGCATCCGGTGCAAAGGAGCCTACCACTGGTAAAAGATTTTTAGTGCAAACGTTTTTTGAACTCTTTCAAACTTTATCAAGGCGCGGTTAATAATTATTATAAATACAACTGTTTTAATATTGATAAAGTGATAATATTTACGATAATAATTATAATTGTGAAAATTAATTTTGCACGGACGATTTCTTAGTTCTTTCGTTCCGACTTTACCTGAACGTACGTTACATAACCGTGCGTGATAGCTCAGTCTTATTCGATACTCACAAAATATATTCAGCGCGGCTAAAGAATTTTTACAGTTCAATATAACCTACGCGTAACGCGTTAGATAATGTGTTAGAACCTTAATGATATAATTTAGACAAAATAATATTAAAAATCAAAAATATTTTCATCTGTCCGATTTTCTTGAGTATGACTTTGCCAGTTAGAAACGAAAATGATGTATATTTCTAATTAATATCCTAATTTTTGTGCCGACTAAGGTGCAAACTTTATAAACGCGCAATCCTGAAATTTAAATTTAAGTAGAATTCAATTCGGAAGCGAGTAACTTGTAGTTGTATCAAAATAACACTACTTTTATTTTGTAAGTAATGCTATATATACATAGTAGGTTCTATATTAAAAAAAAAGTATATAACCAATTTGTGTAACACGACGAAAACACAAGACAATATTTTTTTCAATATTTTTAAGTGTTTAGTATTACTATACAGTTCTTTCTTAAGAAAGAACTTTTTTTAATTGTCTTATTTAATTTATATAGATATATACATAGTTAATTTGCATTGCTAGCTGACTCTACCAACAAAGATAAGACTTAGGCGAAATATGTTACCATAATATTATAGGTAATTATTTTGTCATTGCCTTCAATAAAAAAAAAGCCATTATATTATATTAACCTTCCCTAATTATGCACATACCTATAGACACACTTTCAATCTTTTTATTAAAATCTAGTAGGAACATTAATTTATTCAATTTTGGAAGGATTCAAGTTAAATTAATACTCGTCTTTAAAATTATCTATGAAGAAATTCTTAAGGCCTTAGGCCAAAGATTTTCAATAAAATTCGGATTGAAATTTTTATTTAGCTGTAGGCCGCAGACCGTAGTAGCAATATAAAAAACTTAGTAACTACGGTTTCTATTATAACTATTTTTACGATTTTGATCAGATTTTTACGTAAAATTTTACTGTTCCTATTTAAATAATATTTGTTTGCTACAGATAAGGAGACTCGTAGCAGAGCGTGCTCATAGTAACAAGATAAAAATATCAGCTTTTATCAACGAAATAGTTACGAAGCTATTTGAGTGTTCTGATTATTAGCATTCATATTTTACCATAACTAAAACTTGGTAGTAATATTAAAATTTAATGCCTGCCTGTATATAATGTAAAAAAAATATAAATTTTTTTGCAGATGTTTAGAATATTAAAAATACACTGGTAAACGTAACGGTAAAATAGTTGAAAACTTACCATTTGATCGTATCACGTCTTGCAATTGTATTTAGATTGATAGAATTTTCTTCATTTCGCTTTTTATTTAATTTTTTTTTCTTTGAAATCCGCACTTGCTCACTAACCGCCACTGTCGAAACGAAGAGTTTTATTCACAACAAAGATAAATTTATATTAATATTTTTATTATTTTATTTGTCATCTAATTGCTTATTTCTGTTTATCCACGACTTCCAGTTAAAATAATTATTGTTGAATATTACTTCACTCTTTCGGCTTCACTGCAGAAATAAGTCTGTGTACTTTGACTTCAGTTGCTTTTCATTAGATCTTATTAGCACGTCCGTTCGCTACGTTAGCATATGTTTAAAATAAAAAATAACGATGGTACGTGTTTCTGCCACGAGTAATGGCGGCTAGTCGACTGCGTGGCACGAGCGTCGTGTACGCCTTGCCAACGGATTGTGTAAACGCGCGCCACTCGCCCGCGGCTTGACGCGGCAGGCGGGGGCGGGGGTGGGGGGAGTCGTGCGCGGGGGAGGGTCGTCGCTCGCACGCACACATGCGCGCTTGATACACGCTACACGGCTCCATCACTATCGTTCCTGTTTTGAATACGAGACACGCGAATCTCGTCCCTATTAGTTAGATGTACCAGCATTAGGGATGACGAGTGGAGTGCGGCCGTCAACATCGGAATGCATAGAGCGGGAGCTCAAAATTTTCAGCACGATAGGAAGGGACGCACAATCATCTGTAGTTTGTACGCATATTGCATGTGTTGAGAAATGAGAATTGAGTCTGCTATAGTGCGTTCAGCGTCCATCGAGTGTTTATTGCGTTGTAGTGTAAGATTTTGTGCGTGAAGCTGTGGAGTATGTTTGCGGTGCATTCACTTAACTGTCGTATCCCAATAATTATAATGTATATTAGAGATTTCATGTAAAATATGGACAGAAATAACTTTTAAATTCAGTCATATAGAAAATATTTAAAGTAAAGAATTTTGTATTTTATGTGTCATTTAAACAAAAATAAAAAACAATGATGCTGAAAAGCATAAATAACCGAAAAATTTACGATTTTAATCTAAAAGCTAATCTAATCTTCTTATAAGCGATCTGTGGTTTCTTTTTAATTCACTGAAGGCTTATATCTTTTACTAGTTACTTACCTACATATATTACATTAATTAATAGCTCACAAATTACTTCAGCCATTTTCTTTGTTCTCAAATATCATTTTAGTTATGTTCCTAATACCTACTGTGTATTATAATTACTTAGGTATACCTACCTAGATGGAAATTCGCTAAACGACTTAAAAATTCTATCATTAATTAAGTATACCCAAAAAATAATTTATTATACCTGAGTGGGTATTATTTTTATCTTTAAAATCGTTCTTATCGAGATATAACAATAATTTATTGATACCTACTTACCTACATAGAAACTTATGTCGTAATAATAGAATCAATCGATCATTAAACAGGTGTTATTCGAGTCGATAAATTGTTGGCGTTGATTTATCTTGAATCGTGAATGTGTAATAAAATTAATTACGTTTTTCGTTGCATGCTTTTACAATGTAGAAAGTTCTTGAAGAGCGATTGCTGAGCCATCTGATCAATAGACCGGAATTTAATTTAAATTTCGAACACTATTCCAGTTATTTTTTTAGTACATTATCTCCATAACTTATTTAATTAAACATTGAATAGCTCAAGTTTAAATTTTTTCGATATTTTGGTTTTTTTGCCTTAGATAATAAAATATACGTAAGAAAGTATATCTATTGGCGATGCTATAAATATTTAGAAAAGAAAGAAGTTTTCTTGCCTTATTGATTTACTCTACTAAGAGTAGGTAAGTGTAATTTGCCTATTTTATGCTCAATAGTAAGGATAGTGACAGAAACAATATTGGTAATGGATTACGTAGATACTGACTCACCTAATGAAATCTGAAAAACTGACCTGAGTGATAAATATGAAATTATGAAGTTTTTCAGCTCTTCTACAGGTGATAATATATTTTTTAAAACTAATACTTTATTTAATAAACTATTTCATCACATAATTAATTTATTCGTGGGTATATATAACATGAAAGTTTTCTTTTACCTACTGCTATTTATTCAGCAGATTAAAATTTCCTGCACTGATGGCAAATTGTTATACTATAGGAATTTGATAGGAACAGGAGCAGTTTCCCTAAAGTGAATCGATGGTTTAACTGTATTTAACGTTGTTATTGGTAGGTAGGTAGGTATATTGTGTTTCAAACCTCGCAATATTATTTGCAGAAATATTTTTTGGTGTAAAAGATTTTATAAAAATATACCTATATTTATTTTTATTTCTAGTTAAGTTACATTTTGGTATCTATGGCATTTTTTTTCGATTTTGATTCGATATAGTTAAAAAATCAGTAGTCAGCTTACTTTTATCAAACTGTACGATCAATCAGATCAAGTATTAAAATCATTTGGTAGAATAGCGAAAAACTGTAATAAACCACTTGATGACATTAAAATCACTCGATAATTGCACTTTGTATAGCACATACCGTATTATTAATTATGGCATATTTAATAAATATGGCACATAACAGAATATAATATTAACTGAACATCGCTTCAGTTTCGCGCGCACTATTGATAAGTCCGAATAATAATTGTTGTTGTTTGACGGAGCGTCAACTTGCACCAAAACTCGACTGTCACATAATGTGAACACCGGCGTCTCTTTCCCCCTTAGAGCTAGAACCAACAAGCGCAGGCGCCCTCAATATTTTTTAAACCGCGCCCATATTTCTAAGTTCTATACAACATCAGCAAAAACGCTTTTTTCATGCATTTTTTCGCAATATCTCTTTCTAACGTTTCCCCTACCCCCCGGCTGTTGCGATCGTCGTTGCCTTCTTTTCTGTTGTAGAGAGATGCGTATACTTTCTCCCTCTAGAAACACCGCGATGTCGATGATGCCAATTATACCCAACTCCACGGTAGCTAAACAGAAGTGAATCTAGTATTCCCTTTAAATTTAAACCTTATGTGTATACAATTGTAGACCAAGTCTGAATGATGCTTTGGACTTGCGACCTTTTCGTCTAGTGCTAAGTTACGGCCATTTTTGCACAAAAAAATTTTTTGCATGCATGTAACCACGCCTTTGTGTTTCCATATTGTCGTCAACTTTACTCCTCTTTTATTATTCGCTAGCGTTCTCTTTCTGTCACGCACACTACTGCAGTGAAACGTTGAATTCACTGCCATCTATGATGGAGTAGCGGAACTTTTAGTACAACATGAATTTGCGTAAATACCATATTTCTATGTTCCCCGATGATGGCAGCACTAGAGAAAGGGGTTGATTTTTTAGTTTTTATTGTCTCCGCCGGTGGCGGGGGCGCTCAAAGAAAATGCAAAGCTATAATGGCCACAAGAGGGAGCTACTGGTATTTCAAGATAGACTTGAAAATTCTAATATTGTGGTGCAGATTAAAATCGACCATAACAAATTTGATAG
Organism: Leptidea juvernica; assembly: GCA_949711755.1. Classification (NCBI taxonomy): domain Eukaryota; kingdom Metazoa; phylum Arthropoda; class Insecta; order Lepidoptera; family Pieridae; genus Leptidea; species Leptidea juvernica. Next base: position 9,779,230 of record CATIXQ010000023.1, read on the forward strand.
TTTTAAATTTTAGTAAAATAAATGTTTGTGGAATAACTATTGCATTACAGAGTTCAATCTCAGACCAAAACAAGGCATACTGGTCTTGACTTTCAGGCAGGTTTAAGGGTTAGTAATGTTTTTGTTTTAAGTTTTTAACATTTTTTTTTAATTCTGCATATCCGAGTATACTAGCTCATAATATTTCAACCCTCAGTGATCCTAATAGAATATGCCTTTGTTAGCTATAATTTATGCAATAATCGTTTTTCGGGTCTGCTTTTAAAATATTATGATGAAACGAAAAATATAGCTACCTACTACAATTTAACAATAATATTGTTAAATTGTAGTAGGTAATTGTAGTATATATTATATAAGTGAAAATCGCATTTAAATCGCTTTTACCGTTTTTGATATTAACGTGCACAAACTAACAGACAAAATTTCTAAAAGCTTCTTTTTTATTTCGGTCGTATTTATAATATATTTAATTGTACCACGGCGCGTCTACGACCTTATATTTCTTTTAAAAGAGTTTTTAAAAAGCGAATTACAAATTAGCTGTGATGCAAATTACAAAAATATATTTCAATTACAAATGCATCCAAAATATTTGTGGTATTGTTTCACTTCACTGGTTTTTTTCTTAATGGTGATATCGTTTTTTTTTAAATAATTTAAATTAATATGTACTTATTATTTCATAAATAGGTACTCCTCTACATGCTTATGTCTGTTGTTTTTGAAACAGCTCAAAAATCACGGTTTTTACGGACTTTGTTTCTTACCTTATTGACACATGGACCCTCAGTAAGCAAGAATTAATAATGATTAACTACACATCCCCCAAGTAACAGATTAGCAATATATACAGAGTAAGCTATGTCCCGTCAACACGCCGTGTAATAAAAGAAGAATTTACGTGAATTAGCATTTTATTTCCAGGTTCAATCAATTCTAGCAGCGGGGTACGAGCTGAGCTAACAAAATAGCGTCAGGGAAAGATTATCTGTATAAAAATTACTCTAGATCGAACTGAGTTCATTTGGAGATATTTTTTTGTCCCGCAACGGGAATGTCAGTGAATCCTCATTTTGAATCGTCATTAAAAATATTTAATTTAAATTACTGAATATACCATGTTACCGTATTATATTATGTTTGGGAAAAGTAGAGCTCGTGAGAAGAATATATAAAAAACTGAACGACCACTCTTTTCAATCAAATTTAATATTTTATAATGGCTTACAAATTAGTTTGTAAGGTGCTGCATCCTATATATGTCGTGTTCAAAGCTAAAAGAGTTTTAAATATCGAATATTTCATAAAAAATAATAAAGAACTGTAAAAATATAAATTCGTATGCATCCAGCATATATAAAAGGCAATCCATGCGGGTGAGCCACCTAAAGTCGCTCATAATTATTATACATACATACTTACATACACTCACACCTTTTTCCCGTGGGGTAGGCAGAGACAATAGAACGTCACTTGCTTCTATCCTTACAAAAATCACTCGCCGGACCCTTTCCCTTGTCGCTGGCTTTGGACCTTTCCTTTTTTCAAAACGTCCCCAATTTGGTCGACGAATGTCCTACGAAGTCTCCCGTGACCGACTTGCCTTTTATATTTGATTAGTCATTCTTTCTTCACTCATTCGCTCCACGTGTCCAAACCATTTCAGCCATTCCTTTCTCAATCTATGTCGCACCTTCTATAAGACCCCAGCACACTCGTATTACTGCATTCGGAATTATTTCAATCAGTCTCACCTCACATTTCAAGTCAAGTCATCTCCAATTTACCAGTGGGAGGCTCCTTTGCACAGGATGCCGGCTAGATTATGGGTACCACAACGGGGCCTATTTCTGCAGTGAAGCAGTAATATGTTAACATTACTGTGTTTCGGTCTAAAGCGCACCGTAGCTAGTGAAATCACTGGACAAATGAGACTTAACATCTTATGTCTCAAGGTGACGAGCGCAATTGTAGTGCCGCTCCGAATTTTTTAGGTTTTTCGATAAAACTGAGCGGCACTCATTGATATACATTTGTATATCAATGGCGGCACTGCATTATAATGGGCAGGGCATATCGATTACCATCAGTTGAATGTCCTGCTTGTCTCGTACCTTACTTTCATTAAAAAAAACTCATTCGGTCCACGTGTTCAAACCATTCCAGCACTCCTTTATCAGTCTTTGTCCCACCATCTTTCAGAGCACAGCGCACTCTGCTTCTCTCGTATTTCTCTCTTATTACTGCATTAGGAATTCTATCCATAAGTCTCCCCACACATACTACGTAGTACTTAGTGATCGAATCTCAACTGCGTTAATTCTTATTCAATAATTATAATGCTTATTATTAATCCAACTGCAATTGTTGCCACGTGAACGTGGTATGAAGGTAAACAGGATAACGTCAACTAATGGAGTACAATTAAAATATGCAAAGCAGTTCGGAGTTATCTAAACGAACAACAATCTTGACTTATTACAAATTGTTCTAAATTACGATCATTTACAAATTAATTGCCGCAAGCTACAGCTTACTGCAGGCTTTTATAATATATTATACTGTCTTGTATTAAAATATAGATTACAGCAAATTTTGTTTATAAGTAGCGTGATGGTGGAAATACCACTAAGCAGTGATTTGTTAGAATATCTTCTTAATATATATAAATTACGTGACACGTTGTTTGTCCGCGATGGACTCCTAAACTAATGAACGGATTTTAATGGGGATTACTTCATGGAGTGCAGTTTAGTCTAACTTGAGAGATAGGATAGTTTTTATTTCGATTTGGCACCCATAAATATACAAATTATTTAAGTTTTCTTTAGTGTTAATTCCGCCAATATTTGTCTTTAAAACAATTCGACACGTGTTTCGCCTCTACACGAGGCATCCTCAGGACGTGTTGTCTCGCCAAAATCAGTCTCGCCAGATTCAATAAATTTACTGTTTTTAGTATAATTTGTTAATGACAAATTAGACGTAAAACTGCGTTGAGATCGAAGAGCAATACGTGAGGGTA
>CATIXQ010000023.1:9782657-9885490 GCA_949711755.1 Leptidea juvernica
AATCAGTCTCGCGCCAGATTTTGGCGAGACAACACGTCCTGAGGATGCCTCGTGTAGAGGCGAAACACGTGTCGAATTGTTTTAAAGACAAATATTGGCGGAATTAACACTAAAGAAAACTTAAATAATTTGTATAATTATGGATTTCCGCAAAGTAACGCCTAATTCAATAAATTTTACCCATAAATATTTTTATTTTCAATATTTGTTGTGTATGGGCATATTTTCTATGAGAGAATTTATTGATGCACGGTTTGAAAGTTCCGCTGTGAAACAATTTCGTTATAACAACAGGGAGCATTTTTTACGAAATAATTCTTCATGTTTTGAAATATTATTGGAAAATTCCTATAAAACGGTATTCTTTTTTATTATCTACAGAACAACGTCTGTCGTGTCAGCTAGTATAATATAATAACAAGTTGAACGTGAAAGAAACGTCCATGAAAACCGCACTGTAGAGGAACGTCAGATATCCAGATGGTGGGTATGATATCCTAACTTGTAACATGTCATGCGAAGGTGGAATTCGGTGGGAGGAATGAGACGATCTCTCTCAATCGTCTCTACGCAATGCTAGCCCTTCACAGGCTACTGGATCCTCAACAATTCAAGCAGCTCTGATTTACACGCGGAAAAAAGTTATAGTTGATACTCGGGTGCGCCAGACCAGAGATGACAGAAATGCTCCTTTTGTGAATAGACCTGCGGTTTGTAGAGCGCTCTAGCGCTCTACAAATAGCAGGTCTAATGTAGGCCTGCTTAAAATATTGCCATGCTCTATTTATAACGCCCAGCTTCTTTGAAACCAAATTTGTCTTTCAGATGACCGTAGAATTGGCAATCGCTCGAGATTTTGAGACCCGGTATTCCGATACTACGTAAGGCTTTATGGGAAGTGTGGTCGAAGAGCAGTAATACAACAAGTGGGGTTTTTTTTTAGTGGTAATCGCGTTTTTTCGGTGTTTCGATCTAAAGGGCGCATTAATTGAAATAGATGTACCAGACGTAGATAAAACTGAGTTGTGGGTTACTAGCAAATACCTTCCATGTAATGCAGTTGTTAGTACACAGTGTAATTATATTAGTGATAAATCAATATTGTGTTGGCAGTTGGCACATTCCGAGCCCACGAATCATTGTATCCCAATGTAGCGCTAACATTCTGTATCAAGATTGTTCTGCGCAGATTTCTAATGCTTTATGATAGCTTTATCATGCGGTTTTACTTGCAAAATCAGGGTTGCGTACTTTGGCAAGTGTTTTATTTGTATGCAAGTGCTGACCCGGCAAACGTTGTTTTGCCATATGTAATGAAATGTCATTGACTGAATTATTTGTGTTGCGATCTTAGACGTATTTCTAAGCCAAAAATATAGGTTCCAGATAAGTAATTACGAAAAAATCTTCTCCTAGATGATCGGCTTAGTAGTTTTCGCAGGACATCCGAAAGGACAAAACAGCTCTCCATTCAATAGTATAGATTTTATAACTCTTTGTAATAAGTTGACTTGACAGACTTGGGGGACCGTTGCTAAAATACATATAAGGCAGCAATTTTTTTAAAGTGAATCTGCCACCAAGATATATAAGCAGGTGAAATTTTAACATTATTTTGTTTTTGTTGAGACATGCAACGATGATGTCTGTCTTACAATGTAATATTGTAGAATAAACATTTATAATTAAAGAGCCTGAGGGTGTCCGCTCCATTGCCAGTCTGTAGTGTCATTAAGAAAATCGTTTATGCTATAGTAACCTTTCCCACACAAACGTTTTTTAATAATTCTTTTAAATTTCGTAACACATTTGTTTTGTACATTTTCTGGGATCATATTGTACAAGCATGTCACCCAATAAAAGACTCACTAGCTCGACTTAATCAAGTAGTAGGCACAACAAGTTTAGGATTGTCACAGTTTCTAGCAAATTCCTCAATGTGCTTATGAACATATAGAACAATATCAAGAAATATTGAGAAGCAACACTGAAAATGTTTATTTAACCTACCTAGATTATAAATAGCGCGAATAGCCCTCTTCTACAGCACAAAGATGGTATAAATATCGGCCGTACTGCCCCATAACAATATACTATGGGACATAATACTATGAAAATAACTAAAGTATACTAGTCGCGCCGTATTTTTCACATTTGGCGCGGTAAATTTAATATATTTGGTTTTATGACTATTTAACAATAAGTTATTGGCGCTCAACCAGTACACGATGTCAGATAGAGCATTGCTAACTTCGTCACATAAAACTTGGCATCTTTTCACTTTGAAGAAGAATACCACCTTGTGTTTTTTTTACAACTCATACACCCTAGCATACTCACTCATATGCACACACATTCATACACACTATACGAATACTTATTTACTAATTACATATGTATCATAAGCATACATTATTCCGGACCTCTTTTTATTTATTTTATTACGCCATAATAGTTAAACCAATCTACAGAATATAGTTATTTAGATAATTTATACATCTAGATAGAGCCTCTTGCTGTTTGACAACCGATGAAAACAGGCCAGGATTACATTAGTGAGCGTGAATTGCTCAAAATAGAGGTTAACCGTCAGCCTCAATTTTTCGACGTTTTCACAACTATCACAGTCTATCTATACATATAAATGATCTAAGTTATTAACGTTATTATTTCATTATAATATAATCTGTTAAACTTTGTAATAGGCATTAAGCATATACACGTATGTAATACCAGTTTTACCAGTGGGAGGCTCCTTTGCACAGGATGCCGGCTAAATTATGGGTACCACAACGGCGCCTTTTTCTACCGTGAAGCAGTTATGTGTATTCATTATTGTATTTCGGTCTGAATGGCGCCGTAGCTAGTGACATTACTGGGCAAATGAGACTTAACATCTTATGTCTCAAGGTGACTAGCGCAATTGTATTGCCCCTCAGAGTTTTTGTGTTTTTCAAAAATCCTGAGCTGCACTGCATTGGAATGGGCAGGGCGTATCATTACCATCAACTGAACGTCCTGCTCATCTCGTCCTTTACTTTCATAAAAAAAAATATAAAGTATTAATTTGTATAATACAAAAGCTGTAAATTAATGAAAAAAAAACACAAATTAGTCTACAAAATAAGTTAAAAAGAGCACATTCCTTATCTCTTGTACAGGGTGGCGCAATAGAACGTGCATATTGCATCATCTTTTTTCACGGGGTAGAAAGTGCGCGGGCGGGGGGAGTCTGCATCGTTGGGTAGGCGGGCTCATGGAGTTTCAGTCACTATGAGTCACTTCGACGGGAAGCGTCGCGCATTTTGCGTGCGCGCATTTTACGAGAACTCTCGTTCATACATCGTTACTAGGCGTTTATATTGTTCTGAATATGGATTACGGCAAATTAGTGAAGCTCCGAGTGCTAATTTAATTAAAATATGGGTACAGCGTTTTGAAGAGACTGGTTCAACGTTTAAACCACAAGCAAAAGGTCATCCAAGAACATCTAGGACCGACGACAATATTGAGAGGGTTATGCAGTCTGTACGAGGAGATCCACAAATGTCTACTTGCAAGAGATCGTCTGTCTTACACTTATCGAGACGAAGTTTGCAACGAATTTTAAACTTGGATCTTAAACTGCATCCTTACAAGCTGCAGTTAACACAAGAATTGAAAGAGTCTGACTTCGGAGCAAGGCTCGCATTTGCTAATGAAATGCTTAATCGATTTTCCAAGTTTGACAATATCCTTTTCTCAGATGAGGCCCACTTCCATATCAATGGGTTCGTAAACCGTCAAAATTGTCGTTACTGGAACAGTGAGAATCCCAAACTCAAGCACCAGAAACCACTGCATAGTCCTAAAGTGACAGGTATGGGCAGCAATATCTGGTAGAGGAATAATTGGACCGTTTTTCTTTGAAAATGCGCGGGGGCAAAACGTCACTGTTAATACCGAACGCTATGTTGCGATGTTGGAAGGTTTTCTGGCTCCAGAGCTTGAAAATTCAAGAATAGTGAAATCTAGGACTTGGTTTCAACAAGACGGAGCTACCTGTCACACATCAAATGACTCCATGGCGGTTGTGAAACAGATGTTCCCTGGCAGACTGATTTCGAAAAGAGGTGATATCCCATGGCCCCCACGTAGTCCAGACGTGACGCCTCCTGACTTTTTTTGTGGGGATACCTCAAGAACAAAGTCTACAGCAATAATCCGAAAAACATCGATCAGCTCAAGGAGAATATCCGTGGTGAAATGGCAGCAATTACACCAGCATTACTGAAGAAAGTTTTCACTATTTACCAAGTTAACTTCCGTTTGCGATTAGAGGAGTGTCGTCGTAGAGAGGGTCATCATTTAGATCATGTTATTTTTAAAAAATAAACTTCAGTTATTTCTTAATAATACCTCAGTTTTATTTTAACTATACCTTTTGTATTTATTTTTTAATCAATATTTTAAATATGCACGTTCTATTGCGCCACCCTGTACAATAGTTGTCTGGTTATTCTTTGTAATCTCTAACGGCCGTTCCCAATATACTATCAACAGATAGAGATAAATTACTACCTACTACTGTCAGTATTTAGCTGTCAATAATCTGAAGCTGTCCCAATATACCCGATAAGTCATTCTTATTGCCTTATATTGGGACGCGTGAATTGCTATGTTCATACAAACTTCTATCGCAGGTAGGCTATACGTCGTCCCATTGACAGACAGCGTGTACGGATTAGGTGATAAGTTTATTGAGACAGAAAAGTCAACGATAGCTACAATTTTTATCTCAAGTAAGAGATAGACTGAATATTACACTGATAACGGACAGACAACGATAGCTACGATTTTTATCTCAAGTAAGAGATAGACTGAATATTTTGATCGGCCGTAAAATCTTCACGCTGAGATAAAAGGATTAAGCTAAACACTGGCATTACCAAGAAATGCTCCCAACTCAGACCATATAGGTCAGTTATTTTGAGCCAAGTGTTAAATTAATTTGACCTCAATTAAAGTTTTATGAAGTTAATTACAACACTACATATGTGGTGTTCATTTAAACGATGTACATTAAACTATTTTAATAGTTGGCACTTTGTGGACAAGGATCTCTGTATCCTAATGAATTCATTGCATGATGGTTCTGTGGCCTACATATACTGCATTATGATGAGTACTTTGAAGGTCTACACACTAGCTCTATTAAACGTGTAGAATTAACTTTGCAAATAAGTATCTATAAAATTAAGTCATTAAATACTAATAATACCCGCTGACAGACACTGTTCTGTCAATGTCGAACACGTCAGAACATTCTGAAAACTTTTAAGCCGACTTCAAAAAGGAGGAGGTTCTCAATTCATTGTTATTTTTTTATGTTTGATACCTCAAAACTTTTTTTTTTATGGAATAGGAGGACAAACGAGCGTACGGGTCATCTGGTATTAAGTGATCACCGCCGCCCACACTCTCCTACAACACCAGAGGAATCACAAGAGCGTTGCCGGCCTTTAAGGAAGGTGTACGCGCTTTTCTTGAAGGCACCCATGTCGTATCATCCCGGAAACACTGCACAAGGAAGCTCATTCTACAGCTTCGTGGTACGAGGAAGAAAGCTCCTTGAAAACCGCACTGTGGAGGACCGCCACACATCCAGATGGTGGGGATGATATCGTAACTTGTGGCGTGTCGTGCGAAGGTGGAATTTGAAAACCGATTTTGATAAATCTTTTTTTATTTGGAAGCTGATGCTTCCCGTGTGGTCCAGATCTGATAATGGCATCCATGAGAAAACCATAAAAGCCTTAAATTTGCTACGGAACACAAATTTACGAATAACTCAATATGGCTCCAACCGATTTCAGTGATTCTTTTTTTATTGCAAAGGATATACTTTAAAGGTAGTTTGGTGAGAGTTTGGTTCGGTTCTGATAACGGAATCCATACCAAACTAACGGAACTCTTGAATTAATTTTTAATAATTAATTAGAATATTTAAGTCGTTAGGAAATGTATTTTAGATGTTGCCAGATTTACATATCACTGACAATAATTATTAAAGGAGCAAACACGTATTGAGGTCAGACATCGCGTGTTTAAAAAGCATTCTGATTGGGAAACATTTTAGCAGTACACAGATAAAAAGATCACAACTAGGTATTCCTTTTCCTCATTATTCTAATCACACCATCCCTTTATTATCATTGAGATTGGTCAGTTTGCTGCGCAAAATACTATTTCGGTTGATTTGGAGTTTATCTAAAGCGTTACCTCCACGGGTGTAATATCGTTATTCCTCGTATTTTTATACACTTTCGTAGTACGTTAACGATGCGAGATGGCTATGTGATATTTCAGAAGAAACCACTTTCTATCGGTAACAACTTCTTAAAAGTCCATTTTCAACTAAATAGTTAACACAGAATGCAGTACCTTTGGCGCCTAGCGGAGCCATTTGGCTTGGCGTGTGCCGTTAAGTCTTGCTTCATGGTCCTTACTTTCGGATGGGGCACTGTCGCATCACGCTCTTTCGTATTTCTTATCTATATGGACATCAACTAAGCCGCGCGATGCTACAATAGAGCAGAGAGTAGTGTAGAGCGCCACTCTATTTGGCGCTAATGTGAATACTTCACGATTGATCCATTCGGATGGTACTCATCTATTTGTATGTCCACCAAGCCAACTGCTCTACAGTTTTGTCATTCACAGGCAGATATTGTCAGGCAAAATACCAATTAGCTTGTTGAATGGTCGTGAAAGGCCAGCTTTAAGTAGAAATGGTAAGAACTAGTGCGAGGCTCCGTTGCACAGGATGCCGGCTAGATTATGGGTACCACAACGGTGCCTAATTTCTGCTGTAAAGCAGTAATGTGTAAACATTACTGTTTCTGTCTGAAGGGCGCCGTAGCTAGTGAAATAACTGGGCAAATGACACTTAACATCTTATGTCTCAAGGTGACGAGCGCAATTGTAGTGCCCCTCAGAATATTTGGGTTTTTCAAGAATCCTGAGCGGCACTGCATTATAATGGACATGACGTATCATAACCATCAACTGAACTTCCTGCTCATCTCGTCCCTTACTTTCATAAAAAAAATTTAAAGTATTAATTTGTATAATACAAAAGCTGTAAATTAATGAAAAAAAAAACACAAATTATTTTACAAAATAAGTATTTGAAAAAGCACATACCTTATCTCTTGTACAATAGCTGACTGGTTGTTCTGTGTAACCTCTAACCCCCGTATTCATAATAGTCTGCTAACTTAAAGCATTGCTAATTCGCACTCTGTCTTCTTCTATTGACCTAAGTCAGAATGAGAAAAAACACTCCTTAGCGGCTGTTTAAAGTTAGCGGTCCATTCTGAATAAGGGGGTAAATCTTCACGCTGAGACAAAAGGATTAAGCGTCGTGCTCGTCTCTTATTTTCATTAAAAAAAGAAGATTTCCTATACTTTACAATATAAAATAGAAATCAATATTGTTACTATCCTAACTCCCGTCAGAGAGTATTAACAATTTATTCCTAACGATAATGCAGTGTTTTACAAACATTACATCGCTAGAGTATAAACAAGTCATTCCAGTAACGACCTTCATATCTCTGACTAATCCCTGTCTTATTCGCTGACTATTTTAACGACGAGTTATTCTAAGTAGCGATTAATTGTAATCTACGGTTACTGATACATAATATGCTATGGTATTATGAGCTTTATATATTTATGTTAATAGCATATTATACCTACAGCTACTATTACGTGTTTTTATTTACCCAACTGATAGATTCGGAATAGATTGGCATAAAAGGCATTTATTTTCGCAAAATTGATTCCTTTAGAATTATTTTTGATGTAATTTCTAATATACTAGACACCTCTTTGGAAAAAAAGGCTGAGAGAGAACAAGCGGCGCAAGAAACTGCCCCGGGGCGTAATAAGAAGGGGAGTCGCAGTCCCAAGAGTAATTACCACACTAAGTAAGAGGTGACTTAGGGCTTGTTAGAAGTGGGAGAGTCACGCTGCCGTCTTATGACGTCAACACAATCGGGCGCGACTAGTTCGGGCTAATTACCACACTCGCACAGAATACCGGCGTGAAGTAGCGGCCTAGTGCCGCTATTTTTCGCATGGGTTAGTGTCGAGGACCGGAGGAAATCCCCCTTAAAGGCCGACAACGCTCTTGTGATTCCTCTGGTGTTGCAATAGAATGTGGGCGGCGGTGATAATCTAATACCAGGTCACCCGTACGCTCGTTTGTCCTTCTATTCCATCTTTCAAAAAACTCTCCCAGCATTCTTTTTTTGCGCTCTTTTTAATGAAATATACAATATTGTACTGTCGTTGCTATTACTGTAATGTAATTATAATGTAGTCCCAGGCTGTCGGATTACTTTGATAACTAGCTGTGGTGTAGTAGGATTTACGACAGAGCCATTTTTTAAATAAAACATTTAAATTTATTTATAGATAATGCTTGAACAGTGGCTGGGACATTATTATAAAAGTGTGTATTTACCCTTAAAGCTATTATGTATCTTATGAAGCCTACTAGAATTAGGTACATGCAATAGTTATATCTAGTGTTATAATGATTTAAATCACTATTAAGAGCAAAAAGGTGACGATTTTTGTGAACGTAAGTATATTAAATTTTCATGAATGTACCAACAATGTTCATTGTCATAATATTTATTTCTTTAAATTTTTGAGAAAAAATCTTTGAGAGACTGTCTATAACCAAGCTGATATATAGCACGAACAGCTCGCTTTTGCAGTCACAAATCGCCAGTGCCCCAGGGCACTAGATTTTTCAGATACACCAAAGCCGAGTGTGCCGTACAGTAGCTCTGTCACCAAGTTTTGACCCTTATTTTGTTTAAAACATGGTTTATTTTGCATGGTTTGCATTCTGATACATTCACGCAAATCATCCTAATTACAAGCAATCTACTAATCTCAAATAATACGCATTGACAGAACGCTGCGCGAGCGCCTCTTCGTAGTGCCTTATCAGCATCACATTTCATAAAGCCTTTATCTTCATAATATCCTCCATGTCTCTATGTTTGAAACATTCACGTACAAAAAACAACTAGACTCTTTCTTAATCACGCACAAAAATTGTGTGAAGCAAAACTCTACCTACGCATCTATTAGGCAGTTAGTTTTTGTTCAGTAGTGTTTCGACCGCGCTTTGAATACAACGACACGCATTGACATAATGTTCAGTGAAGCTATCCAAATAACTGCATATCCCAACTTAAAAAGGATGAGGTATATTACAGGGAAGTGTCCCTTTAAATTAACAAAATTGTGTAACTATCTTGATGTTTTTAATCATTTTGCTAAGTAATTACGTTTCATATGCTAAAACAAAATGTTCTTGCCTCGTGTTCGCGTCCGTCGCACACGTGATGTAGTGTGACAACTTCTTATGACCGACTTTGAACATTACTGCAACGAAATAAGGTGTTAATTTGAATGAATGTTTTAATGTTATCTGTTTATATTAATGTATACATAATATAAACAACGCCGCTAGGACATTTTTTTACGACCTTTTAATAGGCGATTGGGATTATAGTTGCTTATTGTACTTCAATGGTTCGAATGTAATATTCTAAAATTCTAATTTATTACAAATATATCTTGCTTGTTGTCATAAACAGATGTTAAGCCTACACTAGCACTAACATTGCAATAATAACCTACGCGGTGTTAACTTCAAAGCAAATCTTCTAATTTATTTATTACTGTTGGGCCTACGCAATGCACAAAGCCTAAGAAATTAATAAATAATCCAAGATTGACAAGGTTTATTGGAATTAAATTGTAATTTAGCAAGTGGATTATGTAACAATGATTTTTATTAAATATAATAAGACGAGCAGGACGTTCAGCTGATGGTAATTGATTCGCCCTCCCCATTACAATGCAGTGCCGCTCAGGATTCTTGAAAAACCCAAAAATTCTGAGCGGCACTACAATTGCGCTTGTCACCTTGATACGTTAAGTCTCATTTGCCCAGTAATTTCACTAGCTTCGGCGCCTTTCAAACCGAAGCACAATAATGTTTACACATTACTGCTTCACGGCAGAAGAAGGCGTCGTCCATAATCTAGCTGGCATCCTGTGCAAAGGAGCATCCCACTGGTTGATTATCAATATAAGTATTTTTTATGGGAAAAAGTGAAGAGACAAGAATGACCTGATGATGGAAAGTGATGTACCCTGAGAATTGCTAGCCCTTATTAGCCCTTGTCCACACACAGCGAACCACGGCAAATGTTCAATCTTCTTGTGTGGACTCGGTCCGGTTCCGTACGATAGATATTTTTGATAGGTACCTTAAATAATTTTGACGCTTTTTCAAATTGCTTGAGTTCAACTATTACATATTTTATATCTACAAATAAAAAAACAATTGTGTGTTTATTTTTTCAAAATTTTGAAGTAGTTTCAGAGATGATTTTATGATTTCCTTAAAAAAATTTGGGACGAACAGACACGCACAATGGCTAAATGTGTAAATAGCCCAAACTAACTGACTAAATAAAATTTATCTTCTTAAATAAAATTAAAATATGAATTTTATAATTTTTTTAATATTTAATACATATGCAAGCCCAGACTAACTAACAAAATAAAATTTATTTTCTTAAATAAAATTAAAATATGAATTTCGTAAAATTTCAAATATTTTATACATTTGCAACAAGCATTTTTAACACATCACAAGATACCTATAGCTTACATTTTTTTTTTATCAGCCAAATACAAACAGACAGACACACGAACGCATCGTGCATTCCAAGTTTCTCCCTAAAAATAGGACGAAACTAGTGGTAACTTTTCAGTAGTACTTTTTCAATACATTTCAAACACAATATTCTCATTTCTTGATTAGGTAACCCCTCAACGAACCATCACAATTAGGGTAACCATTTACTAAATTAAAAAGTCCGGTTTAAGTTGATCCCGTTTAAATTTCTTTTATCGTAACGAATAAAGACTTATTTGATATTGGGTAGTATGTGGTTTTATGTCTATATTTCATCTAATGAAAAGTAAAATCTGGACAAAATCCGGACTAGAGAATATAAAAAAAAATGATAAAAAACAACCAACAAAATCGCTGTATCAAAACAATAAATAATATAATTAAATCGTCTAATTCTAGATACAATTATTGCCCCGCTCTCGCCTCCTCACGTCGCGCGTGCGACTCAAGCACATCTAATCTATAACTATTGTATGCAAACCTACCTTGGCTGACACGGGAAACACTAGCTTTCAATTAAAAAAAGAATTATCAAAATCGGTTCACCCAGTCGAAAGTTCTGAGGTAACACACATAAAAAAACATACCGACGAATTTAGAACCTTCCTTTTTTAAAGTCGGTTAAAAATTCAGGCCATTTCCAGATTAAACCGGATTCATGGTAGCCCTACTCACAATCAGCATTTGCGCCACATCGCTCATCCGTTTCGATGACTGTCATCTCAATTATAATTCAAACGACGGAGTAATTCTTATTCCAACAATATCTTTATTAACAACCGGTCCTAGCTGCCAGCATCGCCTGTGCATTGAATGTATTATCGTTGTATTTCAATAATTTGCATTTTGCATACAGTTAGTTGGTATTTTAGAAATTGCGCTTGTAAAACGTCCAGTTGAAATTATGTGCCATTGCTCTGTATTTCGCTCGCAAGGGCATTGAATCGAAATCTTATTTATTTACTTAGATCATTTATACGCCTAGATGGACTATGACAGCTGTCAAGAAGTCGAAATTATTATTACAGTTATTTTTATTACTTTATTTTTAATCTTTATAATAGTGTTACGGTATTTAATTTAGTATTTTAAGATTTTAATTAATATTGTAAATTGTTGTGTTTTTGTGTGAGTGTTTTTTGTATGCTTATAAAGTGTTTCTATTTCTATTTCAAATAAATTGTGTTTAGAACTATATTTATATATTATTATTATATTACATTTATATTACATTTTGTGCAAGGGCAAGGATTCAGTGCGTGATGTACAATTCTTTATTTTTTTTTTTATTTTTTTATGAAAATAAGGTACGAGAGGAGCAGGACATTCAGCTGATGGTAATTGATACGCCCTATCCATTACAATGCAGTGCCGCTCAGGAAAAAGCCAAAAATTCTGAGAGACACTACAATTGCGCTCGTCACCTTGAGACATAAAATGTTAAGTCTCATTTGCCCAGTAATTTCACTAGCTACGGCGCCCTTCAGACCGAAACACAGTTATGCTTACACATTACTGCTTCACGGTAGAAATAGGCGCCGTTGTGGTACCCATAATCTAGCCGGCATTCTGTGCAAAGGAGCCTCCCACTGGTAAATTATATCGCAGAACAACGTTTGCCGGCTCATCTTGTATTATAATATAATTCTAAGCTAGCTGCACGTTATTTAAAACAAACTTTTGTCAAAATATAGGTACATTATTATAAGCATTTTTTGATTTATTTTGTGATTTAAAGTCAGTGACAATATTCATATTCTTAAAGGGATAATGTGTTTATTTATTAATAAACCGTATCCCCAGCTACTTTTATGTTACTAAATAATTTTTTGATTGTTATGAATAAACTCAAAACATGTGCTGTATTTATTTGAAAAAAATGTAGAGTTGTCAAAATAGATAAATATCGTAGTTCATGTTGGTTTTAAACACTGCGCTGCTAAGAGAGTTTTAATTTTTTTACTCATAACTATCAAAGTTACTTAATAGCCGGAAGACGTCCACTACTGCACAAAGGCCTCCCCCAAATATCTCCACGACGATCGGTCCTGCACTGCCTTCAAACAACCTGCTCCGGCGATCTTAACCAGATCATCTGTCCATCTTGCCTACTCTCACTGCGTCTTCGAGTACGTGGTCGCCATTCGAGGATTTAACTACCCCAAAGGTCATCTGTCCGTCGAGCTATGTGCCCTGCCCACAGACACATCAATTTCGCAATCATTTGGGCTACTTCAGTGACTTTGGTTCTCCTACTGATCTGCTGATTTCTGATCCAATCTCGCAGGAAAACTACATTGTCCTTCCCATTGCCTTCTGAGCGACTATGAGCTTTCTCATAAAGCCCATAGTGATTACGTCTGCGTGATTCCTTCGTCTTCTGACACTGAGGTATTTGTGATCAGAATTTTTTACTGAATTTCCCGAACGCTGCTCAAATTGGATTCTATCAAACTTGAACAGTTACTATAAATATTATTAGCTTTCTGCCACAAACACATCAGTATACAAACTCCCAATTTCACAAGATTTTCACGACAGCCTATTAAGATTTACGACATATTACATATTATTATTATTATAGAAACTATAAACATAGATGTTATTAAGGTCACCATTGATTCAATACCATAAACGATCACAAAACGACAAGATCCCTCATAAAACAGAACATAAAATCCAGCCAATTAGAGATGTATGTTTTGAATAAGAATATCCCATAAGCGGCGTGCTTATTTAAAATGCTAATGGGCTGTCATTCGTACAAACGAACGGAAAATACGATTTTGTACAAACATCGGCCTGTATAGATATCTAATTGTAACTTATATTCAATGGGACACTTCCTAATGAGTACTAAAGCACAGGAATTCTTGCGTATTCATAGAAACTGCGTTGTTGTATTACTTAGAATGGGAAATCGGAACGGAGTATTTCCTTACCATGTTTTGTGATTCTTGTTTTTACCTTATTTGCCTACTTGTTAATGGAAAAGCGTTAATAATTCAGACAATCCATTAAAAACATCTGATTATCTGCAAAAATATAAAAGTCAGTACAGAACAAAAAATCAAACAATGAAACAAGGTAACTAAAAAGTAAATAATAAAATTTTATAGTCATTTTGAAATTTTAATGTTTGAAGTACGTCTTTCTTTTGTTATCCTCTTAATTATACACTTTTTAGTTGCATTATCCATGAAATGATTAAGTAAAAAAAATATGTTAGGAAATTTGTGGTGGAATTAAGGTACTGATAAAATGATTAAAAAAAAAAATTAAAAAAAAACATGTCATCAAATTTGTAGAGTTAAAGTATTGGAATAATCCAAAATCAATTCGATACTACAGTTTTAATTTTTTTTTCTGTTTACAGTAAGGTCCTACATTTTTTTCATTAAAAAAAGAAAAAAAGACATGTGAGCAAATTTGTAGTGTATTAGGTATATATTAAACGATATATTATAGTACCTACTACTATTTTTTTATTTTTTATTTTTAAGTTAGATATTTTTTTTATAAAATTTATAATTTTACGCTGTCTATCTAATAATGTTTCATTTCAACAAGATTGAAACCATTTTAATAATACGTCTTGGTTTGTGATTTTTTTTTTGCTTATATTTTGACTTTTGCATTGTCATAAATTACTTTGTGGTAAATCGCAATGCGGAACGTACGGCACTCCACACATAATAGATAAATTTAAAAAAAAAACATAAGTTTCCTTCTACTTTTCTTCGTTTTAATTCCAAGACACTCTGAGATCTTCATTCATTCGAATGCCATCTAGAAACTTCTGATACTTTTTTTACTTTTTTTTTAACTAGTGAAAACACTACTTTGAATTTCGTTATTCAAAGTAGCTTAACTGTCTTCTTGAGTTTCAGGAGAATGTAGGTGATCACTTATAGCATTAGAGGACTCGTACGCTCGTTTGTCATGTCTTTCATAAAAAAAAACTTACAGAATTAATATTTGAATTTGAATAACATTTTTTCGGAAGATTTCTAATTCTATCTTACAAGAAATAAAAAGTTTTGAAGATCAAAAACCCAGCTGACCAGCGCATTTTTCTCGGAGCATTTCCTTTCCTACTTATCTTGGGCTGCCATCTTTCCAATTCAGTTTAATCTGGTCGAATCAGGATCAACAAGTGACCACATTTCGCTACCGGTATCTACAAATACCATAAACGGGCTGCATATTGCCTTGTAACTAGTTAACATTCGTCACATTGTTTTCACTAACTAGCTAAGGCCTTATGCAGATTGTTAAAGTAATTTAAATAATATTATAATTATACAGAATTTACTGATATCATTTTAACCGACTAAAGCAATAAAATCATGAAAAATATTTAACAAAAACATATCAAGTCAAACGTACATTGTAAGTTTTCTAAAAATAATATTTTTTTAACCCACGACACTGATTTTGAACAATACAACATTCAATAAATAGTTACAATGAATAAGTTTATTGGCCTCAGGGAGTAGCTTACACCAACCAGTAACTACAATCAAATTCAAAATGTTGCAGAGATCATTTGTATGTTTGATGTCGTTTCATTGTTTTTTTATGTATTTTTTTTATGAAAATAAGGGACTAGACGAGCAGGACGTTCAGTTGATGGTAATTGATGCGCCCTGCTCATTACGACGCAGTGCCGCTCAGGATTCTTGAAATACCCAAAAATTCTGAGCGGCGTAACAATTGCGCTCGTCACCTTGAGACATATGATGCTAAGTCTCATTTGCCCAGTAATGTCTAACTAGCTACGGCGCCCTTCAGACCGAAAAACAGTAATGCTTACACATTACTGCTTCACGGCAGAAATAGGCGCCGTTGTGGTACCCATAATCTAGCCGGCAACCTGCGCAAAGGAGCCTCCCACTGGTAGGTATGTCTCCATTGAATTCAACCGACTTCTCTGAGAAATTATTTGTGTTGGAAAATGTATGCAACAATGATTTTAATCATAATGTCGATCAAAATTATTTTTCTTTATATCATAAATAGTAGAATAATAATAATTTATTATAATTTTTATATAAACTTTCATCGCAAACACGTACAGTATTATGGGTACATGACACCATAAATAGTATTGGGTAAGTAATTTGAATTTAAATAATCCAATAATGATTTACAACATGACAATGCTAATAACAATATTTATAATGCATTTTATAATAACGTAAAGTTATCAATTTATTGATTTAAAAAATATAAGTCATAATTCACCTAAATAAATAAATTTTCCATAAAATCATTTCGGGATATCCTGTAAGTAATTAATTATTAATTATTGATTTATGGTGTATGTGGATGATGCAGCTACTGTACTCAATAACTTTTGTATTAATTTACATTTACTTTTTTGACTTACTCGTGTTTTGACTTTCATTGGCTATTGACGTTTGAGTGTGTTTGTTGCATCATTTTACATATTATATTGTAATTGAATTGATCTGTAAATCTTGATATAAAAGGGTGGCAATGAGTTTCTTGCTACTTCTTCTCATTAGCTCAACCCTTTGCGATAGCGGTAGATTCAATAAGAAAAATATATTTTTTTGACATTCATAAGTGTTATTTCCGTGACCTACGTGAATAAACTGATTTTGATTTGATTTGATTTGTATTCTAGCAGCTGCGCGCTAGCGTAGGCACTGACACCTACTTGTCCTACGCTGAGCCAAAGCCGTTCATACAAGTGAGTGAATAGCGCCTACTAAGGGTGATTAAAATTTTGTTTTTTAAAGATACAGTTTGTTTGTTTGTTTGAAAATTTCATAATTTCAATTATTTACTTCATTTTTTTAGTTACGGTTAAGTAGTTCTACCCCGTGTGTTCATTTACTGTCGCCATTGTAGTGCCATTCCGTATGTACTTTTTAAATGTTTGTGTAAAATATTTTATTTTATATTGTGTCGATCAGTGTCTGTAAATTCGCCGACAATTAAATGGAGGAAAGGATGGACCGACAGCAGTCCTTTTTTTTTATGGAAGACGAGGACAAACGAGCGAACGGGTCACCTGTTGTTAAGCGATCACCGCCGCCCACAATCTCTTGCAACAGCAGAGGAATCACAGGAGCGTTGCCGGCCTTTAAGGAAGGTGTACGCGCTTTTTTTGACGATACCCTTGTCGTATCGTCCCGAAAATACCGCACAAGGAAGCTCATTCCACAGCTTTGTAGTACGATGAAGAAAGCTCCTTGAAAACCGCACTGTGCAGCACCGCCACACATTTCGTACCCTTTTGTTACAGAGCTTGGAATTAAATTTTAAATTGTTTCAAATTATAATATATTCTTGGAATTGTATAAATTACAATCAATTTGCTATCAACGTATTCAAATGATTTACGTTCGCGAAATACAATACATTCATAAATAGTAAGCAGACAGTAAATTGATTGAATATGGACAGGCCCTTAATATTGAATGTACTGGACAGTTGGAATGAAGTCCTTGATTGTAATCTGAATAGAGCCTTACAGATATTATTGCCGACAGACTGAGATGATAAAGGTTGTCAGAATTGAGAGTAAGGAGAGTGGGCTCAAGGAACTAAATAACTTTATTATGTCGAAATCTAGTTAGTTACGAATTTGGTTCATAATATATTTATTACTTACTAGCTGACCCAGCAAACGTTGTATTGCCGATATTAAAATCGCGATACAAAAGTAACTGTTGATCGTAGATGGGTGAAAATTTAAAGTTGTATGTATTTTTTAATGCTGACTCATAATCAAACAAATTAAAAAAAAATGTCAATAATATTAAAAAAAAATTTCAAGCCGTTTCGGAGGAGTACGGGAACGAACATTGTGACACGAGAATTTTATATATAAGATAAGATATTGTTTCTTTAATATAATTCAGTCTGAATAGAATTTTTTCTAAGTCCAAAAAGTATTTCAAAGTACTTAATGTAGTTAAAAGTAAAAAAAAAATAGGCGTATACTAAGCTATAAAACTAATACTAAGTATATAACTATTAAATTCCAATTACTGAATCTACCGTATGTTGGCAAAAAGTAGAGCTCTTGAGAAAAAAAAAACAAAACTCAAGGGCTTTTTTTTTTAAATAATAAAACATGTAATAATGGCTAACACTTAAAATACAAAAAATGTTTTTTATTTTATTTTGATAATATTAGGAAAATAAAGCATGGCTTAGGTAGGTACTGATTATAGCAAAAGTTATCTGCCGGTGAAAATCCCGTCATAAACGTTTCTTCTCCCTCACAGAGTAATTTTTTGATGGCAGTGCTTTCAGTGATGGTAATAATATTATATAAAAACAAATTTAAGAAAGTAAGTGACTAATTTCTTTTAAAAATGTTCCAGCCGTTGTTACATTTAAGATGTGTTATATGCACAATCATACTGTCAGACAAAAATTGTACAACATACTGTTATACAAACAGAATATTCAATTTTTTTATTAAGAACCGGGTGACCGAGCTCTATTCCATGTTTCCTTTAAAGACAATAAGGGACGTGTCGAGCCGGACGTTCAGCTGATGGTAATTGATACGCCCTGGTAAGTTACTACAGTTGCACTCATCCCCTTGAGACATAAGTTGTTAACTCTCATTTGCCCAGTAATTTTGTAAGATTACTATGGCGCCCTTCAGACCGAACACAAAGTTTATATATTACTACTTCACGGCAGAAAAAAGAACCGTTGTGGTACCCATAATCTAACCGGCATTCCGGGCACACGAGCCTACTGGTAAATGCCCTTAGTCGCCTCTTACGACACCCTTGGGTGTGGGACTTCCCTCTTCTTCGTCTGCCCCGGGGAAGCACAGGGCAAAATATGAAAACTATTTCGGCCCTCAACAGCCCCTGTGTAGGACATTGAATTCAAATCGTTAGAGGCAAATAGATAGGCGACCTGTCCTGTTTTCGTAACTGAATTGAAACGATAAAAATCTTTGATGTTTCCAATTCATTAGATTGACGGAGACTGAAGTAAATGTCCATAAATTAATATTAATTATAACACATCAGGAACTGTTAACGATGGCACGCAATAGCTCTTCATCACAACATATTCTTAATTGGCTATCTTAACAGGCATCGCGTGATTCTACATTATCAACACAAACCTAGATAAATCAATCAATATTCTAAACGGCGTAAATTCTAATTAATACTACCTCTTCATTAAAGGCATATATGCACTTGAAACGGCAGCTGAGAAAATTTTAAATGTCTGCATAAATTGATCATTAACTGATGAATTACATTAAAACAATTATGAATACTTAGTAAAGACTAAAAAATTGTTTATAATAAGAATAAATCTTTAAATCATACAAACAACTAAAACACAATCGCCTGTTAAAAGATCGTCAAAAATGTTCAACTTAACAGATATACCAATAGTATTAAACCATTCATTCGAATTTACAACTTATTTCGTGGCAGTAATGTTCAAAGTATATTGTATACGCTTATAAGAAGCTCATTGATGGTGGTGCGAAAAGTGATGGTCGTCTCTTTCGCATATGTTTTAGCACTTCAAATGTAATTATTTAGCAACATGATTAAAAACGTCAAGATAGTGACATCATTTTGTTAATTTAAAGGGGCAACTTACCTGAAATACATACAAATACACTCCATCCATTTTAAGTTTGGATATGGTGTTATTTGGACAGTTTTTCATTGCGTGGCGTTGTATTCACAGCGCGGTCGAAGCACAACTGAACGAAAACTCTGCCTAATAGAGCAGAGTTTTCGCTTCGGACAATTTTTGAGAGTGATCAAGAGTCTAGTTATTTATTGTACGTCAGTGTACAATGTACATCATTTAGCAAGTCAGATTTGAACGCCGAGTACAGACAGCATATGAAAAACTAAAAAAAATAATATCAAAGTAAGTTAACTAACGTAACACATTCAACTCTTGTTTTAATAAAACAAAATGGCGCACGTCGCGGTGTAGAATATATATACTTCACGTTGTTTATAAAATAAATGGATGATCCAGTAAATCTGTCGCAAACCCCAGAAATAATGAAAGAAAAAAGTGCAGGACACTATAGAAATAACATAATATTAAAATATGCTTTAGTTCAGCATTTAAAAAAAATTCAAAGATTTTAATGTGAAATAAATTTATTTTGTTTAGATTATTATTATTAATTCGTCCCTTATTTATTTGCGCTCGTTAATGAAATTTTTTCTCTAGCATTCCATTCAGAAATCCTTTCATTTTATAATTTGGGTTCTTCAAATATATCTGTGCTGTTAAATGTTGAGACGTTCCTTGGTTATTGGTCAAATTTGATTGCGGTAGCCATGTTATTATAACATATAAATTTGTTAGATAATTAAATACTTAGGTACTTACACCAAATTTTCTGGAGAAGAAAGAAGAAGCTGGTCTTGGATGAAGATCTAAAATGACATTACTTGCGGCGGCGTCGTGTACGTCCTCTTCCCTCAAATATGTGAGACGTGAACGATGACTGATCCATTCGTGAACTCGTGAACGAGTGCTGCTTATGTTGCCTGGTCGACCTGTTATAGTTAATAAATCATTGTATTTGTTTGATGCGATAGCTAATTATGACAGTAATCACGACCATCATGTTCACGAAGCATCCTTACACAAATAATTAATTAAAGCTTATTTTTTATTATTTCTCATGAAACATATAATATGAAAAACGCTTTTTAATTTTGAAAATGATTTGTATAATATTCCATGCAGCACCTTATACACTAATTGTTAGGTGTGTATATTTATTGCAGGTAATGTAAAATAACCTATTTGATTTAAAATAGTGGCTATTGAGTTTCTTGTATGTTCTTCTCATGAGCTCTACTTTTTCCGAACAAAAGACCAATTCTTCGCAGGTATGACGAAGTTTTTGGCGCTCAAAATGTAATCTTAAATCCTATTTTAATCAAAAATATACAGGTATATGAATTGGAAACCTATTAAAAGAATGTTCGTTTTGTAATAAAAGTTATCGCACTTAAATTCCTTAACACATTTATATGTGCAAAAATACAAATGCAGATTGAATGTATAATAAATTAAGACTTAAATGACTTGCAACATTTAAGCAACATTATAACTTCACTACAAAGTACGTCGGCATATTTAATTACGAAATACAATCATAATACTATGTTGTTTTAAGTACGTTGTAATACCTGCGATGTTAATTTATAGTATCCATTGTTTATTCAGTTTTTTACTAGCTCCTAACACGTGTAGAGCTATTTGAAATAATAATAATGATTACGAACTACCTATAACAATAAGTAAGTACCTACCTATGATTATGTATCTATCAATATGCAGGTAATGCTACAGTGCCTATGAATAATTCTTAATGCAAGTGTTTGTGACTAACGGTTATATTAAATGCCAATTATTTTAGTGTATATTAAGGTTTTATATGTTATTTAGTAATAATTATTGATTCTTAACTGTAACGATCACATTAATTCAAGTACATGAAAAATTTATTGAAAAGTAACGACAACCGTTTAAGCGACATACTTGTTTGTATGAGCGCCACCTATGAGAGGTTTCTCGAACTGTAACAACATGAAGAAACTTACTGAATTTGTAACTAGGTGGCGCTAGCTGCTATCATACCTGAAACAAAACCATGAATTAGGTTAGTAGGTAGTACAAGTTTTAAATAATAAAACTATGTATTTTGCTGATGAAAACTAAATTCAATAAATCTATTAAAGTACACCTTAAATTTTACTTTTATGAATGTTCATACACTTTAAAGTTCAACTATTAAATTTAAAATTAAAAGTTTATAAATTTTACAGGAGTAGGTATTGGTACGGTCTGCATAAACACCAAAATTAATTTAATGAATGGATTTAAATTAAAAATTATTGCCTCCACGGGTTCATTCGAATATACGTTTATTTATTAGCGTTTAGCTATTACTATAGCGTTTTGTTTTGTATATTTTGTCATAACGTACTTAGTATGTTATAACAAAGAGTAAATATTATAAATAATGTATTTTATATTCATATTATAGGTAGATAAATAAACCTACTAACTCGTAAGTTAGTATAGTAGTACCGCAGAGTAGGGAAGTTTGGCTTTTTCACAGCTTCAGGAGATTATAGACCTGAAAATACTGTCTTAATTTCAACTTCACGCTTAACCTAGATAAAGAATCTATATATTATTGTAATTATTTGAGGTGAAAAAGTGTATTTTGTATTACTTACCTACTTTTAATAATCTGTTTTGATTTGATTTGATCTTGAAGACAGACGAATGGAGGGACAACAAAGTGATCCTATACCGTTCCGTTAATTATTTTTGGGATACTGAACCCATATAATAGATTTCGAAAATTAGACTATGTTTGTTCTCCAATTTCATAAGTTTGCATGCCTTAAAGGTTTGGATAAGAGCTTCTAATAATTAAAAGCCAACAATGCCATGTAAACTTATCTTGGAAATAAATATTAATATATTATATGGGCATATGAGACTCAACATCTTATGTCTCAAGGTGACGAGTGCAATTGTAGTGCCCCTCAGAATTTTGTGGTTTTTCAAGAATCCTGAGCGGCACTGCATTTTAATGGGCAGGGCGTACCAAATACCATCAGCTGAACGTTCTGCTCGTCTCTTCCCTTATTTTCATAAAAAAAACACCATGATATCATACCTATATAGGTATTATTGGTCTGGAGACAAATATAAGATGCGAAACACGAGAATTATACTGCCGACAAACTTCTCCGCAGTTTGGCAGAATAGTACCTATGTATAATACCGCAATGTAAAGTTTCTGAAGTAAATGAAAAAAAAAGTTAAATATTTTTTTAATATGATCTTATCGTTGAATATTGGTGAAACACAAAATTCTAGTTGGAATAAAGAAACTGGTTGAAACAGTTGTCTTATTAGAATCGATTATAACCATTAAAACATCGATGTATCGAATAAAATCGATTGTTATGCTTATTAGAAATGACAACGTGCCACCCCTAACAACTATTTCAGGGGTGACCCGACCCCTCTTAAAAAAATCGATGGGCGGGTTCCTTATAGACGGGGGCCCAATGAGGTCAACATAGACCGTTCAGTTCAACTTTAAATCATAGGGCGACAAGGTGAGTATTATTTAAATTGCTTTTTTTAATCGTAATAACTGGCTATTAAGTTTTAGTTTCCTCATATTATCTGTATTTACTACCGGAAGTGAAAAACGTATACTTACCTACATAATTACTGAATGTTTTTTTTTTAAATTTGTATTTATAGCTACGTTATCTACGGACACACTTATAGGTTAACTTGACATGCTTAATAAGTATAATATACATTCTTTGTTTATTAACTAAAGCTTTTAACTTTATGTTACTTAAAGCTAAAGAAATAAAGTGAAGTTTAATTTGTTATAACAAATCTATCTAGTTATCAAACTTTAACTATATATTTGAGGCATCAATACCTACAGTATTAAAATAGATGTATTTTAATAGGTATGTATGTATATATTTTCCTGTGTCAGTTTATTTTATAAAAAGTTAGGAATTTAATTGTATTTTTTTAAGAAAGTTACATCTCTTTATTCCCAGTATGGTTACTACCATTTTTAACTTAAAAGTAATAGGTAGTTCTATATAGTGCTTATGGTGCCTGGTCGGTCCTGTCTTCGGGGATTTATATCTTTTTTTTTATTGACAATAAGTATACAATACTTAATTATCATTTTAAATTATTTGTTTAAATATATATAATTGCTCACATAATACCTTTACATATTTACAGTGTATGTGAGTCGATACATCTATTGCACTTGTTACTGTTTTAGAGTTTTTTTTAAAGATAATCACTTTTTTTTCGTAAACAATAAGTCAAAACGTTTGTTGCGTAATTGTATAAAATATAATGTTAAATACTGAAACTGTAAATAAAGATTGAAATGAGTAACAATGAGTTATTTCCAACTTCTTCTCATTTTTGATTAACTTTGCCGGAAAATCTTTGATCTGTGATTTTTCATTATTTATTTCTATGCACCTTTTAGGTATCTGTTATGGACATATTTACTAATTATTGGCAAATCCCTATAAATTAATAATCTATTCAAGCACCTGGTCATATTCATAGAATTTTAAATATATTTTAACATATAACTAATTCCGCCCTTTTGCTGTTAAGCCCACGTGCCATTATAACATCGCTACTAACTACTAAATACAATGCTAACTAACATCTTCATATTATAACGTAATGTACACAGACACTCACACAAACACGTGTGTGTGTTTGTGTGAGCATT
This sequence comes from Leptidea juvernica, assembly GCA_949711755.1. Classification (NCBI taxonomy): domain Eukaryota; kingdom Metazoa; phylum Arthropoda; class Insecta; order Lepidoptera; family Pieridae; genus Leptidea; species Leptidea juvernica. The sequence continues at coordinate 9,806,756 of CATIXQ010000023.1, forward strand.
GAGTTGTGTGCGTGACTACGCGCGCATGCGTAGTCACACACCACCCAAACACACAAACGCGCATGCACACACACCAACACAAAAACACACAAATATTAATTTTAAACGAATAAATTAAGTTTGTAGTAATGTTAACAAAGATAATTATTTACTTAAGATAGTGAAATAAAAAATAAAACAGTGCCGTAGCTAGCGAAATTACTGGGCAAATGAGACTTGACATATCATGTCTCAAGATGACGAGCGCAGTTGAAGTACGCTCAAAATTTTTGGGTTTAAAAATAATCCTGAGCGGCACTGCATTGTAATGGGCAGGGCGTATTAATTAACATCGGCTAAACGTCCCATATTTTCATGAAAAAATAAAATAACAATGGAAATGGAAATGGAGGAAGAGCGTCTTTTAATACAGGCATAATTGCTTACCGGAGGAAAATAGTCCAAATTATGTTAAATATATTTTTATAAAATGTTTATTATAATATGCCCATTACACACAAAGTTATTTCAAATTTAAGACTTTTTGTCTTTTTCTTACCTTTGTGACTACAGAATTACATGACAGGGAGAAGTGATTTTAAACTTGGAGTAATTTTAAACTGCGTTTATTAATAAGACAGTATATTCCTTGCTTAAATAGTGGATGATATAAATATAACCTAACTTATGACCGCGATTTCGTTTGCTTGGAATATCTCATTGGTTCTAGAGAGAAATGTGAATGTATCAAAATACAATTTTCCGTGCCAGTAGTTACTAAACTCACTAAATATTGTAAGAATTTATTAAAAATCGAGTCTAGTTTCGGAAAAACGATTTCTAATTGGAAAGAGCATTGAAGAAAATTCGCACCACACTTTCATTGGTTTTAACACAAACTTTTAAAATAATTTACATCTTTTAACTTAAGTCATGTAAGTTTTGACGTTTGAGTATTTTTGTTGCATCGCTTCACAAAGATTACCCCCTTATTCATAATAGTCTGCTAACTTAAAACATTGCTAATTCTCACTCTGTCTTCTTCTACTGACCTAAGTCAGAATGAGAAAAAACAGCTGTTTAAAGTTAGCGGACCATTATGAATAAGGGGGTAAATCACAATATTTTGTAAAGTGATACACACAGCCACTACTTCTTATGTAATCGCAATTTTTTTCGGGGTGGTAAATAGGAAAAGTTTGACTTTCATAAGAATTAAGTCTTATTTCTTGACTTGAACATAAATGACTTTCTTAGTAACGAAATTTAATAAAAAAACCTCATGAGATTCTTGCGCCCATTCTTATCAAGTCTGAGGAGTAAAATTTCGATTGGTTGGTAGTGTTTTGACGTTCAACAAGCGATAAAAATCCTTTCGGATAAAAAGTATTTTAATTAGTGAAATAATAATACCAAGCATGTGCGGAACCCAAGCTAACCGGCACATACTTAGCCCTGGATTCAGGTAGATTTTTATTCGATGAATACATTTTGTTATAGGGAACGTAACTCGAAATGCAAATACCTATTGGGATGCAAATTTTGTAAGCATGACAATATAAGCTACATGCAAGGGTTACAGTAGATCGTTACAAGCGATCAATACGCCTATTGATTTCTGGAGTGATTTATTGGCTTTTTCGAATTCGTGTTTTAAATATAATAATTTGCGATTTGAAGCTCAACTCGGTACAATACAATCAAGTTGTTTATCACAAATTATTGGGATACGTAGAGATATATTATAAATAAATATAATTATAAGAAATTTGGTTTTAGAAAATTTGGATATTGTAATTTTTTTTGGATTTGTGGAGCAAACTTATTATTTCTGCCGTGAAGCAGTAATGTATTAGTATTACTGTGTTTCGGTCTGAAGGGCGCCGTAGCTAGTGAAATTACTATGTATATAAATTGCTATGTCTCAAGGTGACGAGCGCAGTTGTAGCGCCATTCAGAATTTTTGGGGTTTTTCAAGAATCATGAGCGGCACTGCATTGTAATGTGCAGGGCGTATCAATTACCATCAGCTGAACGTCCTGCTCGTCTCGTCCCTTATTTTCATAAAAATAATATATAAAGAGCTGTTTGACCTGATTCCTGCCGCCGAATTCCACCTTCACACGACACGCCACAAGTTATTATATCGTCCTCACCATCTGTAGCGGTCCTCCACAATACGCTTTTCAAGCAGGTTTCTTCTACGTAGTACGCTACAAAGCTGTGGAATGAGCTTACGGACGATACGACATGGGTACCTTCAACAAAAGCGCGTACACCTTTCTTAAAGGCCGGCAACGCTCCTGTGTTGCAAGAGAATGTGGACGGCGGTGATCACTTATCACCAAGTGACCCGTACGCTCGTTTGTCCTCCTTTTCCATAAAAATCAATTTTGTAGTGATTTTTATTACTTTTCGGGTGATGTAAATATGTTATATATTATCAAAATATATTTTTGTAATTAATAAATTTATTCAAATAAAACAATGCTATAATAATAATATAACTTACAACGCTATGATTACATGAAGTTAAAACTATCATTACGCCGGAGTGTACCAAGAAAACTGGCAGCGTTTCCGCGTTGGATAGGTAGGCTGATCCGTTGACCGAAATAGCTGTCAGCGCTTGGGTTACCAGTAGCCTTATTGAGTCCGTAGATAGTACTTTGTACATTCTCCGCGCCTCTGGGTCCAACGGGCCAATTGTCTTGTCACCAAACAGCACAAAGATGTAACACTCACTGAGAGCAACATATTTGCTATCTTCGGCAGTCGAAGCAACAGTACAGCACCAATTAACGTATGTTGGATATCAAAAGGAGCCAGACTGTAGACGCAAGCCGCGTCCCACACCAGCGCCCTTCCCCGTGCCCTAGCCTCTAGGGCCATTCCATCCAATATGCAAATGTGATAAAATATAGGAGTAAGTCTATTTTCTATTGCAAAATTCCCAAAAATGTGAACTTTTTCCTACCAACTCTAGTAACATCAAACAGTAGTATGCAATCATTGTGTTTCAGTCTAAAGGGCGCCGTAGCTAATGATATTCCTGGGCTAAAGACACTCAACATCTTATGTCTCAAAGTGACGAGCGCAAGCGTTTTTTATTTTTTCAAGAACCCTGAGCGGCACTGCATTATAATGCCAGGGCGTATCACTAACAATTCGGGGAACTTCTTGGCTACCTCATCACTCATTCTCGTTGACAAAAATTATATCAACCAAAAACGAAAGCAACCACTTTTAGTTGTGAGCGTATTACCTACTTTTGAGCTGTTTTCAATCCTCCGGCCGACCAATGAGCGAACCTTGCGCCAAGTCAATGGCTTACAAGAAAAAAATATCAAATTAATGGTCCGCCTTGAACAGTGACAATATTATGTTACGACCTAAAGTGTAGCGTATAACAAAACGACCCCGAACACTGGGCCCTCTTGTAGCTGTAATTAAACCTACATAAAATATAAGTTTGGGGTAAATATAGGGGCGTTATACTTTTGGGGCAAAACGACTAAACACCGGAAGTAGGCGGGATTTGAAAGAGCTGGAAATTAGTTTTTCCACGAAATCGGTCACTTATTGATTTAAAATGGGATTTTTTTTTTATTTTTTGATAAAAAGGCTAAAATGCATTTATTATCTCAAAATGGATAACTTCCGACTTCTATTTGATTGCAAGACGCTCCTGCGTAAACAAATTGCGCGCTGAGAGAGAAGTAGAAAAACCGACAAACAATATACGACAGAGGCACAGACAGTTATTTATATATACACAAATTTTATTTCATTTATGACGCATAGCTATGCCTCGCGTTTTCACTTGCGCATAATTACTCTGTGCACTAAAATACGTATGGGGGAGGGCTAAGCCAAGTTCACAAGTGAGATTGGGTGAGATTTCTGCACGTATCACGTAATTTAAATTTTTTGTAAGAAACAGTGAGAAAACCGACTTAAATTAACCAAGTAAATAGTAGTTAACAAAAACTAAAATACACGCTTTTTAAAGAAAACCGAACTAAAAAAAGGAAATTTATTTTGAATTTTAAAATTAATGTCAATTCCTGTTTTATTGAAGAATGCTGCCAATAATCTTATTTTGCAAATTGAAAAATTGAATAATGTTATCAAATGCCGGCTAGATAATGAGTACCACAACGGCGCCTATTTCTACCGTGAAGCAGTAATGTGTAAGCATTACTGTGTTACGGAATGAAGGGCGCCGTAGCTAGTGAAAGTACTGGGCAAATAAGACTTAACAACTTATGTCTCAAAGTGCCGAGCGCAGTTGTAGTGCCTCTCAGAATTTTTTCGTTTTACAATAATCCTGTGCGGCACTGCATTGTAATGGGCAGGACGTATCACATACCAACAGCTGAACGTCTCGTCCCTTATTTTGATAAAAATAACTACACAGCCCCATTATCTATGGACCTCGCTTTGAACGTTAAGCCCCCTCCCGTTCCCCTTTCACCCCCTCGCGCTCGTCCTGTTGTGTCAGTACGGTTTGCAGTTTCAGTACCTTTAGGTACATTTCGTGATATTTTCTCTGTTTTGTTTTTCAAGTTTTCGTTGTTAATAGTTCTGTAGTTTCTGTTGTTCTGTGTTGTTATAATTGTTCTTTCAGAAATATAAATACTTTTTGTACTTAACCTTGATAGGTGCTATCATTGATTTTTCATCATTATAGTAATAATAATCATCAGTATAACAACACAATACACACATCAATAATACAGAAAAAATAAAACCTAGTTTATTTATTAATAATATTTATTAATAATAATATTAGGATATTATTTAGTGATGCTTGTTGTGCACACCGTATCAAACCGACGATGTGACGTCATCAACGTCAGGTCCGGTGATCTTGGTACTTGGTTCATAAAATGATATAAAGTGACAGCTGAACTGACAAATTGTGCGTCAAAATTTCATCTGATAGAATTATTCATACATAAAAGAAATTTTAAATTAAAAATTTTATGGGTCGCGATTCAAAATAAAATCTATCTTATTGCTCAAGTTGCAACAAACTGCAAATCGTTCAAATTCATCGCGGACCAATTTTTATATATTATAAAGACTAGCTGAGGCAAACGTTGTTTTGCCACATAAATTATTTTTGAGTTAGACCGTTTGTTGGACAATGCAACATTATTTTATTATTCTAAAATAAAACATTTTTTCCAAAATAATCGTTGCCTATGTTACTCCTTATCACATCAGCTACCTACCAAATAAAGTCCCGTCAAATTTGGTTCAGCCAAAAAAAGACCGACAGGCACTCAAAATTTAAAAAAAATGTTATTTTGGTATATGTATTCACATACAGGTAATAAAAAACGGTTATTTCAATACTACAAACAGACACTCCAATTTTATTTATATGTATGTCTAATATAGATATATATCATATTTATTAGTTTATACCTTTTTTTTGTTAGATAACCTTTAGGTATTTTTTTTTAATATTTTAATACGCCACACATCAAGAACGGTTACATCATTAGTAAAGCTTCTAGAATATTCACACGCATATTAAATAGACGAGTCTACAACCCCGACAGAAGTAGCAACAATGGGATACCTTTTATATCGTCCATTGTGGGTTCTACGTACACCTGACAGCTACCAGTCGTTATGTCTTTGTGAAACTTTGATTTATATTTGCATACGATGTAGGGTTGGCAACGGTTCTAGAATCCTTTCTCGAGGAAGGGTTAAAATGCGTATTATTATTGTAATAATAATTTATATACACCCATGCTTTAAATCCTCTATTATAGATTCTAAAACAGTTAGCTTATTGCCAACATTGCCAATGACCTAATAACCATTGCATCGTCCAAACGAGTGTTGTAATGAAATCCAGTACAAGATTACATCATTCGTTTCCATTACAACACTCGTTTTGATCATGTAATGGTTACTAAGACTAGCTTTTTAATGTTAGCAGTAAGCTAACTGTGGAACTCATATTATGGGTGTAGATAAAGTATTTTATGCAACTGTTGATGATTAGGTATTAAAACACTCATGTGATTCACTATTAACCCACATTCGTGTTTAATACCCCTTATTACATAACAGTTGCATAAATTACTGTTACGCATTTTCACAAAAAAAAAAACTACTTAACTATTTTGTTATTTTCATTTAATAAATTTTCAATTTCCTTATGATTAATACTAAATCATACTCTTAAATATAAATTATGTACATCAATTACTCCACAGCACAATTACAACAAATTTAGCTGAGATTATTGAAATAGTTTCTGGAAATTCTATAATGATGCAGTAATTACGGAATTGTTTTATATAAATGCATATACCAAGGAGAGTATGATATATGCTAATAACTAATATAGGTTTACTAAAATCTATTCACAAAAAACAATATCCTCGAAAATCAAATCAAATCAAAATCACTTTATTCATGTAGGCCAACGAAATGACACTTTTTACACAAAAGTTTTCTTTTCTTTTTACATTAACCACCACTTTGCAAAAGATTCAGCTTTAATGAGAAGAAGTTGCAAGAAACTTATTGCCACTTTTATATCAATATAAATAGCTTCATCGTTTTACAAATCATGTTGTTGATTTGATTGTAAAATCTTATTCAACCTGTGCGACCCTATAGGATTGCAATAATATTTAAATGTAATTTAACTAAGATTTTAAGCTAGAAATTATTGTTATCTGTTTGGATTGCCTAAATGATAAAGTGATGAAATAAAAAAATTTCTAACAAAAAAACAACCGCCTTCAAAAACACTATTCCAAAACAATAGATATAATGTGCTCTAAAAAGTATAAAAATAATTACGTATTTTTATACAATCTAATTAATTAATCTAATTCTAGTTACGATTACATTAGCAATGAACGTAAGCGCTTTGCAATTTCATTACAGAGAGTGTTCCGTTACTTTGTCATGGATTCCGTAATCAGAACCTAACCAAACTATCTTTGAAGTATATCATTTCCAATAAAAAAAGAATCATAGAAATCGGTTGGAGCAATATTAAGTTATTCCTAAATTTATCATCCGCTTACACACATACATACGTATAGCAAATTTAAGACTTTTATAATTTTCTCATGGAAGCCACCATCAGATCTGGACCAAATTACAATGGAACCACAGGGGAAGCACCAGCTTTCAAATAAAATAAGAATTATCAAAATCGGTTCGCCCAGTCGAAAGTTTTGAGGTAACAAATATAAAAAAAAAATAACATACCGACGAACTGAGAACCTCCTACATTTTTGAAGTCGGTTAAAAACATACTCAAACGTCAAATACCCATTTCCTCACACGAGTATTAACTAAACAATGAAAAGTAGCATGAAATGTATAAGCACAACCTGTTACTTTAGCCAATTATCCAATTATAAAAACCAACAATAAAAAAATCAAATCAATCAAAATGAAAGATACAAATAAATAAATCTGAAGCACATTTAAGAACGGATGAGAATTCTGTACCATATTGTCTATAGCTAGGCTACGTTGCCGTTAGATAAAAAATTTGGGTACATTTTAGTTTGCCTGGTTTTTTCATAAAAAATATTAGTACTAGACAAATAATGAATTATTTATTGATAAATTTTTAGATTTTAATGTCAAAAGTTTACTTATTTTTTTACATTTACCACCATTTCCTAAAAGTTTTAATTAGAAGAAGTGACAAGAAACGCATTGCCACTCTTTTAAAACAACATTTACAGTTTCGTCATTTTACAAATCATTTCAAATACAATATGTTATGTAAAGTTATGCAACAAAAATACTCAAACATCATTTGATGAGTATTTACTCAAAGCCTTTCAAAGAATGAGAGTAAATGTAAATTAATACGTAAATACAATAGTTATTGAGTACAGTAGATGCAACAATCTACGCACGCCGTAAATAACTATAAAGGTATTTTTAGAGGATTTTATAAATATGAAGCAGAGTTTCTGTTAATCAGATTACTTGCCGGATTCCCCAACCGACCTACAGCATCCAATAAAAAATGTTCCCACACGCAATGCGTAATTCACTTTCTACTCAGGCGCAGGTGTCTCCTCGACTCAAGGATCCCGAAAGGGTTAAACATCGCAAGAAAAAACGATCACATCCTTTTGTTGATCTCAGGTGGTTCATGTTTTTGTGATTCTCATAATAATAGTTGTTATTAGTGAAAGTGGTATTGTGGTTCTATGATCTGTTGTATAATGCTCTTATGCAGAGTGAAAAAAAAGTACAGACAACAAAAATAGAAAGCTCAACAGAGACAAGATATAGTGAGAGGTAAAGTTGACTAATTTATAAAGATAATAATAATTATTTATATTTATACTAGCTGACTCGACAGACGTTGTTCCGTGCATAATAAATAAAATACTGTTTTTTATGAATTTGTCAGTAATATTTCATAACACTAACAACTATTTTGTATAATATGCTCACTCTCAATGACGTTCTATATTATGTATATATAGAACCTACAATGAAATTGTTGCACAGCAGAACTGTCCAACCGTGCGTCAACAAATTCTCTCATAGAAAATATGTCCATACAAAACAAATATTGGAATTAAAAATAATTATGGGTCTCAAATCGAAATAAACACTATCCTACCTCTCAAGTTGGACTAAAGTGCACTCCATGAAGTAATCCCCATTAAAATCCTATCATTCGTTTACGAGTCCATCGCGGACAAACAATGTGTCACGTAATTTATATATATTATGATTGGAAAGGCCTACAGCCCAGTGGTTAGTGACCCTGCCTTCTGAGCTAGAGGTCCCGGGTTCGAATCCCAGTAGGTGCAATCTAATATGTTTAAGTAAGCTTATTGTATTAAATATTAAACATATCAATGTCTTGCACCCTTAGAAAAGGCTATGCCTAGTTTGGGGCAAGATAATTTGTGTAAGAGTGTGTCAATATTATTATTAGTTGCATAAGACTTACAATCCAGGAACCACTCTTTGACGGGTTACAGCAAGATAGAAAAGGCAAACGAATCTATTGTAATGGTAACCGATTTTGACTGAGTCATAATTCGTCAGCCACGCTCGAATATTAAGCCACTAACTTACGCACACATTGACAAATCAAAATAGTCACTATTATGTTGAACTAGATTTAGTCTTACTATAGTATGTAACTATTTTATTTTTATTAAATTTTACTCCATTTATATATTTACTAGCTGACCCGGCAAACGTTGTTTTGCCATATAAAGTATAATTCACGCGATAGTTTTATAAGTAATAAAATATTGCCTATATTATAGCCTGTACATCATTTTGTTCTATTGTCAATAGTTTTTGCAGCGCACGCAAAAATAGGTTTTCGATTTTACACCTTGTGTTACAAAATAGCAATTTTATTATGGATCCCTAATTTTGAAAAAAAAAACATAGCCTATAGCCTTCCTCGATAAATGGACTACACAACACTGAAAGAATCATTCAAATCGGACCAGTAGTACCAGAGATTAGGGCGTTCAAACAACAAAGAAACAAACAAACACTGCAGCTTTATAATATTAGTAAAGATAATAAGATTTTCAAGTTCTGTTTAAGAAAACGTAACCTTTACGTATTTTTGAAGTGAAAACTTCTTTAGCGGCGTTGAGCCGTTCTTGGGAGGGGTATAAAATGTTAAACTTGCGTCAGGACACGTGACCTGATCGAAAATTGTAAGACAGTCGTTGAAATTATGAATGTTTTTGACTTTTCTGAGAGATAAACTTTTTAATGTAAAATAATTGTAATAGTTCTGAAGTGTTAAATTTTTTATGTAATATAAATTGTCAGTTTTGTATAAGAGAGCGCGATAAATGAATATTGTATTTAACCACATTAATGCTAGTACTGTTATGGTGATAATTGAAGAAAATCGTGCGAAATTATTCCCTATCGATTCCAAAACATTCAAAAATTCACAACATTAAGTATCTTTTCGGTTATAGTTTGTCAATATTTTTACACGCTTTTTGTAGCTTCAACTGTATGTATGTTTGTTTGTAACCGACTCATTTGGGCGCGATTTTGACCCACTTTAAACGGACAGATTTCATTCAAACTTCGTAGATTTATCGAGGACCGATGACCATATATTGTTTTGATTAAATTATTCACTATTTCAATTTGCAAAATAAGATTTTAATTAATTTATATAATTTTCATCAATAGTCTCTAAGGCAGGAATTGATGTTAATTTTAAATTTCAAAATAAATTAAAACTATTTAGTTCGGTTTTCAATAAAAGCGTGTTTTTTAGTTTTTTTTCTTTAACTACTATTTCTAATTAGAACAAATCACCATAGTTAGCCTAAAGGTTCTGCATTACAATAAAGATTTATCGTTTTTAAAGTGACACTTTTATTACATCGTCTCAGACTTTTTCGTCTGTGTGTTGCATGTCGCGTGACGGTCGGCGCCTATAGTTCGCAGCAGCTGACCGTGTAGTGTATAGACTATTACTCATTTGTGCCAGTGCTCCACGCTATTTCGTTCGTTTTTATTATTTCCCATTATCATTCCAATTTTCCAAGTATAAAATTAAGATTTATAAAGCGATTTTTATACCCTTAATGTAATATAATTCCAAAAAAATTTAGTTCAATGTCTATAATGTGAAAAACTGTTTCACTTTTACCGTGCTTTCATAATAACACACAAACCTTTTTTTATACTAAGAAAACACTAGACAATCTTCTCGAATGGAGTAATAATAATAATAATATTATAATATTATACACACTTTTTACACAAATTATCTTGCCCCCTAGTTAAGCATATATAGCCTGTGTTATGGATTACAAGACAATGATATATTTAATACAATATACTTACTTAAACATACATAAAGTCATATAAACATACATAAATACATTTAAACATCCAGGACTCGGAAACAAACATCTATATTCATCATGTAAATGATTGCACCTACCGGGATTCAAACCCAGGACCTCTAGCTTAGTAGGTAGGATCGCTAACCACTCGGCTATACAGGTAAATGAGTAATGTACGATCTAAAACAAAATGGTAATAAATATGCTAAGAGGTGATAAAATACGATGGCTTGTTTTATAATTATCAATTGCTTCATTATAGGGTAAATACTGCGGTAAAGGATTCTAATTAATAATTGGTACATTTAATTGTTATAATTGTAATTATAAATGTAATGCTACTGTCTGTCAGTTGATAATTGCATGATATTTATTTGTTTGCAAAGGCAGCCGGTGCTCTGCAAATAAGTTATTGATTTCAATTTATAATGCGAGGCGAACCAATTCATTTGTGATGGAGAAACATAAAATAGCACTAAGAATAAAAAAAAGAATAAATTCATTTTCAATCGAGCCTTTTACATATACATTGTCATTAAATATATATCGTTAATATATTACTTTTCTCTTATAATTCTTTTTTTTTTCGCATAATAATCGCCTTTATTTATTCACAGTGTGTGGATTTATACATCTGCTGTGCTCAATAACTCTTGTGTTTTTATTTAATAATTTGCATTTACACAGATTAAAGTTGAAAACAAAATTTATGAACGACTGGAACCCGTGACCTCTTGCATTAATTGCGAGCGCTCTTCCAGTTCATAAATATTGACAGGTCTTTGTTCAACTCTTAGGTTGTGGCTCACCAGGTGACCATACGCTCGTGTCCTCTTTTTCGATAAAAAACAGCTGAATAGTAGATACTAGAATGCGTTCTTATTGGATACATATTATCTATTTTAACTACCATAATGTATTATTTCCTTTCCCATGGGCATCTCAACACTAAATCTGTTTTTCAAGTTCCAAGTGCGAAACCTCGATTTATAATTAAGTTGTTATTACAGTAGCTTTAGTTAGAATGAGTTTCTTTCCAATTCTTCTCCTTACATCACAACCTTTGCCGAAGTAGTGGTAAATGTAAAAAGAAAAGAAAACTTTTGACATTCATAAGTGTCATTTCCATGACCTACACGAATAAATTGATTTTGATTAGATTTGATTTATCTGGATTTGATTTATATGATTACAGTCAGATAGACAGATAAACGTTAAAGAATTGCCATTTGGATAGTAGAAACTGTTCCAAAGTGTTACGAGCAGCCTTTTAAATTTTATTTTAAGTTTAAGTTACGATTCTACTATAGCTTACATAGATTGCATACTTTTTTTTACGTGAGGTTCTTTTAGTAGTATTTATACGGGATTTAACATTACAGTAATAAGAAAATCTTTGATCTAATAAACACTTATCAAATATCGATATTACTTTAATAAGGCTTAATGTATACAATGTAAATATGTTATGTGATTACATATTTATTTATTTAATAAGAAGATTCGTTGTCTTTGCAGGTGATATTTTAAATATATATATTTTAAGTCACTATCCCTTATATGTATATTATATATAACTAAATATAAAAATCAAATGAAAATCACTTTAATCATGTAGGTCACTGAAATGACACTTATGAATGACATAAAAAAAATCTTATTGAGTCTACTGCTACTTCGTAAAGTGTAGAGCTAATGAGAAGAAGTAGCAAGAAACTCATTGCCACTCTTTTAAATCAAGATTTACATTTTCCTATCAAATTCTAAGCGTATTTTTAAGCCCTTTACTAATTCTCTCAAATCCAAATAAATTTGAACTTTGACATTACAATAAGTGGTTACATTTACATATTTCTCTACACGTATCGACGATCACTTACCCTACAAAAACATTCAAAGCTGTCCTTGCAGAATTACCATCAAGAACTAATAAATTACGATATTAATGTCATCTACCGTAATATCAGCTTTTAATGAGCTCAACTCTTTATTGACATGCTCATAATTATATCCGTCAATAAAAACTTCCACTTAACCATCAGATACCTTATACAGTATATATATTGCTAGAATGTAACAAAGAATAAGCGATTTATACTTATATCGATAAAAACAGGCCACATCACTACTAATCATTAGAAATTCTGAGTGCCATAATTGGCGCGTTTACCTTAAAGTGAGTTTGTTATTTCTTAATTGTGCACAAATGAGTGTTTAGAGTATTTATCTAAGAATTTAAAAGCGTTATTAGTGTGTCCTTATTTAAACTTAACTTAGTGTTTTTGGTAAAAACTTTTCTGTTTGAGTTTCTTTGAAGTCTGTGATTGTGGGAAAGATTTTTTTTTATAAATAATATATTGCAATCTGTCTAGGACGACATTCATCAATAGGTCATGAATTTATGTCAGGCTTGTGCGGTACTTGGCCATTCACAAATCCGCTTCATTACAATCGGTCTACAGAAGATTGAAGAAGGTTCCTGCGGGTTTATCCTTTTTAACCGACTTCAAAAAAAGGAAGTTGTTACGTTGAGACTTATGATCCGATTTTCGTGAATCTTCTAGTTTGATGAGGAATGTTTGCCATTGAGTCACATAAATAAATTTGACATAGTTAGGCCCAGTAGTTTTCATTTTATGAACATTTTTTATGACTAACCCGTTTGCCGGAAAGTGGGTCTTAGGCTACCTGTCATTCATAGCTAACAAACGTTCCTCACGATATTTCAGTGTCTCACAAGAATATGATAATATATGGGATCTATATTGTTTAAGGTACGCGGAACCTTTCGTAGGCCTGAAATGAAGTTTCTAGTTTTATTTGATTTTATAAATTTACCTATAATATCAATTTATTCAGTACAGTTGTGGGTTACTAGATGCTTTGAGTCATTTCTGCAGCCCAAGCTCTTGCAAACTCTCTTAACTTACAAGAGCTTGGCTATTACCATGGCATGAAGGGTGTACAGGATTTTTTTTTTCATGGAATTTTAGAACACACGAGTCCATACTCTATTTCCAAATCAAGTGAATCACAGGAGAGTCGCTTGTCCTTTAGGTAGTTCCGCGTTTTTTTAAGGTACCCATATCGTATCGTCCAGAAAACTAACTGACTCGGAAATAAGCTATTAATTCCTTTCCCTGTGGACCCCAAAGCGGCTGAACCGATTTTCATCGGATTCCTATGAACTAGCATTTAGTGATTTCTTTTTTGCTTTTGATATGGTTGTTATAACTAATCAAATATATTGATTGTTGTTGTAAAACAGAATACGTGCAAAATATAAAATTTTTAATTTTTTGCCATAAGGTGTAATCGCTTTAATATTGTCTCCGTAAAAATATGCACAACGATTTGTATTCGAAATTGATCACCCATCGGAATATTGAGTGAACATTGTTACGATAAAAATATCAGGATCAACGTATAATCGACACAGTACAAAAAATTGACCTTTACTAATCAGTAATAATTAACCTGAACGATAGAAAATTATCGACATATCCTACAACACCTGCTCCCTGCTTATTTACATTGAAAGCATCGCATCGTGACGGTCTCTACGTCCATCCCTAAGGGCCTCCTGTCCATCCACAGACCAGTACATAACAGTTACACGGTGACATTTAAAATGTCCGCTATTTTTATTGCTTGTTATTCTATCGAGAACATGTTATCGATTGCTTACAGTAATGTGGTCGTAAAGTTTGAACGTGTTACTTTTTTTAATCGAAATGGAGGGAATAGGACGTTACTGGACTAGCTTTATAAAAAAAATTACTTACGAAGAGTTTAATTTTTGATGAAACATGATACGAGAATGTTTACGTTTTGACATTTACAGCCTTATACAATTGTAACTAAAGTAAAAGTTATTGTAAATATATTCTTGATGTTAAATATTTATTATTAAACAATAATGAGACCAGAAGAAACACCAAAGTTATCCTTTTAAAACCACTCACTCACTCAAGTAGGTTTTCTTAAGAATTCAAGTTATTTTGTTTTGCCTATAATATATAATGTAAAATGACTCTGGGCAATGTTTTGTATTATATTATCTTTTTTTTTAATGAAAATTAGGGACTAGACGGGCAGGATGTTCAGCTAAAGGTAATTGATACGCTCTGCCCATTACAATGCAGTGCCGCTCAGAATTCTTGTGAAACCCAAAAATTCTGAGCGGCACTACAACTGCGCTCGTCACCTTGAGACATAAGATGTCAAGTCTCATTTGCCTAGTAATTTCACTAGCTGCGGCGCACTTCAGATCGAAACGCACAAATTCTTACACATTACTGCTTCACGGCAGATTAGGCGCCGTATATTTATATATATACCTATATCTAGCTAATAAGTGATGCAATGTGCTGTAAGTTTTACGTAAGACAAAACAAATAAATAAATTACTCCTTGCAAGTAGCTCTACCACAGATATCTAAACAATTACTGATAAGTTTATACCCTATATTCCGTATATTGTTACTATAGTAAATTGTAATTTATAACTCATGATTAACAAGATCAAAGTCTCGAATTACGAATTTCATACATCAGCTTCAATTGTGTAAATTTTCTAGAAAGATCGACTAGATAATGTTATCA
Source organism: Leptidea juvernica (assembly GCA_949711755.1). NCBI lineage: Eukaryota > Metazoa > Arthropoda > Insecta > Lepidoptera > Pieridae > Leptidea > Leptidea juvernica. The sequence goes on from CATIXQ010000023.1 coordinate 9,822,211, forward strand.
GTAGTAGGAGTATGAACTGCCATCAAGTGAGTCTCGACCGAATTGGTTGTTCACGAGCTAAAAGTTCTTTTTAGAAATCGAATGAAACATCCCAGACCCCAGTTTCAACTCATTCATTAAGTCTGTTATATTTGAAAATATATTTTGGCAAACCCCCAGCCAAAAGCCAATGTGTTAAACAAAGAAGTAAAACATTACAAGATTGGAAACTGGAATAATGTCCCGACTCGTACATTACTTAGAAAGCTTACGACTATATTCTGGTGCCAAATTCTCGTGTCTAACTATTCCTGTGCTAACTTTACATTCAGTTAAGTGTTAAGTTACTATACTTGCAATATTCACGATAAAATATATTAATTAGTACATAGAGATATTTATAAAATGTGAATTGAGAATATGAGTTTGTAGCGATGATGATTATTTCAAGCCGTATGACGCGCTATAAGTGTAAAGAACCATTTTATTGGGGGTAAATTACACAAAATAATAAGAAATGTACTTTTATTTAATACTTTGCCATATAAATTAAGTACCCGCGTCTGCTCATCTTAGTGGCTTGACTGGATCATTTTTATTGCGAATATATAAGCCCAAAAACATATATGTTTCGGATAAGTAATCACCAACATATCATAATATAAAGAACGAATGGTGTTGCAAGAGAATGTGGGCGGCGGTGATCACCAGGCGACCCGTACGCTCGTTTTTCCTCCTTTTAATAAAAAAACATTAAAGAGAGAACCATTAAAGTAAGAAAATAAAAAAGTATTGTAAAAGTAAAATAAAAAATTACAAAAGTGAGATGGAGTACATTATATTCATTCTGACCGTAGGATTGAATTTTATTCACACATTCATGGGTTTTAATTTCTTTGAAGAAATCCATTGCCCTCTATGGTTTCCAAGGTAATCAGCCTTTTCGCAGAAGTGTAGCCAATTTGTAACAGGCATGTTAAGCAAAATGATATATTTGGGCTGTTTATGATTATTCTGTATTATAATGTAAATGTCGTGTTGTTGCAATTAAAAATATATCTGTCCTAATTCATTGAACTAAGGTGAGGTTATATCTTACAACATGAACTATCTGCAAGTATGCACGGAAAAGCCATAATAACTAAGCCAGTACTTAGCGAGCAGTAAACGCGGCATGAATGCATACAAAATTTACAGTCACAAGTTACGAGGTAGATCGTTCATGACGTCAATTCAACTTATTGATTTTACAGTAAGTATTGTATGATGTGAAATAGTTCTAAATGTCTGATTGGTCCATTTGATTTAACATTGTTTTCCGTATATTTTTTATAAGCATGCCGCGTTTATAAAACTGACTTTGTTCCAACTCTCCCGATAGTTAAGGTAATTTCCATGAAACCTTAGTTTTATATACAGGTTTATCTTGAAGAGACAGTAAACGAGCAATGGCCGATCAAGAATTTTAAGCTTGAGATAAAATATAGTCTCACTTAGTGAGTTTTACAAACTAAACCATTTCCGACCTTTTTCTTGTAGTTTAACAGGGTATAAAATTCTATTTATAATACTTGGTCTTAGTCTTGTAGTAATAAAGGAGTACTTATTAAAAAATAAAAATATTTGGAATTGGTTAAAGATGAAATAAATGCATGGGGCAAGACTGTCAGATCAGCGGTGACTATAAGGGTGGTACGTTGGAAAGGCCTAAGTGGCAAACGCCTCAGACGAAGACCACTCACAATATGGACAGACGACATCACAAAAACGGTTTTCCCAAAAAATAGCTTCAATATGCCAAGGACAGAGATAGCTGGCCCTCCTTGGAGGAGGTCTTCATCCACGGAGGGGCTGCAAATTAAGATATATAAAATTAGGATATGATTGATGATAAATATTTTAATAAAATTGACCCTGACTGGAAGATTCAAACAGCTTAACCTTGAATTATGATTTGAGAATTATTATTTCTCATAAGAATTAAAAATTCACTTACTGAGAATTCTTAAATTAGCTTAAGAGTAAGAAGTTAGTAATTTACGTACAAAATAAACGAATGGGTAGTAAAAGTAACAAGAAAAAGTTCACTAATATCTAATAGATGGGTTAACTCCTTTACAATACAACAAAATATGACAACACAATATTAATATGAGAAGATTAAGAGTGAAGAAAATAATTCACTGTCTAAAATTACTAAGTACTACTACTATTGGCGTCTACGTATCGGTAGACGTAGTGTGAATCCCTCACAAGATGAGTCGACGATATTGACCAGAGTCAATATTGCCGGAATAGGTTGGATTAGGGCACCGCAGGACCGATCGTCATGGTGATCTTTGGGGGAGGCCTTTGTCCAGCAGTGGACTTTTTTTCTAAATAACAATAAGAGGCGAGGCGACAAGGACGTTCAGCTGATGGTAATTGATACGCCCAGCCCATTTCAAGGTAGTGCCGCTCAGGATTCTTGAACCCGAAAATTCCGAGCGGCATTACAATTGCGCTCGTCACCTTGAGACATAAGATGTTAAGTCTCATTTGCCCAGTAATTTCACTAGCTACGGCCCTTCAGACCAAAACAAAATAATTCTTACACATTACTGCTTCACGGCAGAAATAGGCTCCGTTGTGGTACCCATAATATAGCCGGCATCCAGTGCAAAAGTACCTCCCACTGGTAAAAAAATTTCCGGCAGAAATAAATGATAAAATTGTCGCTTTCCAGCTTATATACTAAACAAACTTTTAACAATGAACTTCCGCTTTGTTTTACCTTTAAAACAATAAACAAATAAACACCAAATATTATCTACACCACTGTCAGATAATGTGAGGAACATTCTGGAAATACGCCCTGTTTTAGTACACGAGGCTTCCTGTCCAGACGACAGATACCCACACAGCTGATCGAGAACGCGATAGGGGTTTTGTTGGCTTTCCAATTTCCTAAACACCCTGCTTACATCACTATAGAAGGCATTGGTTGCTTGGGTTTTCGTATAGCCACTATTTTAATGTATTTATGTGTATAGTTTTAATAATATTCTTTTTGTTCTGGAGCAATAAGACAAGACTAAAAGTAATAAGTTAAAATGAAGATAGCTTCAAGAGTATAAACTGCAAAGCAGTTAACTACGTCATAGTCCATGTTGAACTGAATTGAGTTAAAGTACCAAATAAGCCGTCTAGGCTACGAAGGAAATTAGTGAAAACCTGTGTATGAAGGAGAACGATAAATAGCAACAAAGGCAGCTTTATTTGAGAATTCAAGAAGAACTGTACTTTTTGAAGCAAATTTTGCCTCATAAATTCAAATTCGAATATTGTTATTTAAAATGGGATGTGATATCACTTATTTGAAGTCAAAAACTATTACCATATATATGCCTCAGACCTGAGAAGAACGAGCGGAACAAACTTAGAGGGCTTCTTTTTTTAATAAAAAAAACAGTATACAAATTAATATCGTACAATTTAACTTATTATTTGACAGCCTGAGGGCGGTCGCGCTAATACCAATTGGTACAAAAATTGCATTGGTAAACTAAAGGTATTTCGTTCTGTGTTTTATACGACGAAATGTGCGAGTTGTTGGAAATTAGCTCAACGAACACTCAGAATAAAAAAAAATATTGAATTAGGCGTTATTCTGCTTAAATCAAAATTATCTAAATTCAAACTCGAATTTGGCGAGTGAACATCTCCTGATGATGCCTTGTGTAAAGGCGAAACATGTGTCGAATTGATTAACGACAAAACTTGAATTGACATTTTTATAAATGCAATTATTATATTACATTAGTATAGTAAGTACATAGTACAATATTTCTCCTTCAAAAATTTACCAATCCTAACGAAATATTGCAAACCGAATGGGAGCAAAATAATCAGTGTTTAAATTTTTCTGCTTTGTTGTAGGATTTGTAAGCTAGGCTTCTATTTGCGGCGTAGCAGCATTAAGCACTGTTTGAAGTAATCCAGCGGTATCAAAACAAAATTACCAGAAAAAGGAAATACAGATAGACATAATATATAATACTTTTTTTAATCGAGCTTTAAAAATCCAAGGAGAAAACATTCGCAAACGTTTGTATGGAAAATCAATTTGTTATTTTTAAAGTGAGGGATCACTTCTGAGATTAATGACACAAATTAAATTTGTAACCAAAATTTAAGAACAACGCGGCACTCGAACTGGGCTGGTTGGCTCAGTTGGTAAGAGCGCTTGGACGGAACCCGAGAGAGGTCCCGCATCGTCCAGTGGGATGTGCTAGATTATGGATACCACAACGGCGCCTATTTCTGCCGTGAAGCAGTAATGTGTACGCATTATTGTGTTTCGGTTTGAAGGGCGCCGTAGCTAGTGAATATGCTGGGCAAATGAGACTTAACATCTTATGTCTCAAGATAACGAGCGCAGTTGTAGTGGCGCTCAGAATTTTTGGGTTTTTTCAATAAACCTGAGTGGCACTGCATTGTAATGGACAGGGCGTATCAATTAACATCACCTGAAAGCTGAACTTTCTGCTAGTCTCGTTCCTTATTCTCATAAAGAAAACATAAAAATAGTCCAAAAATTTTGGTTACAAATTTAATTTGTGTTATTGCTACTAATGTTTCGTCAAAAACGAAAATAAGCCCCATTTCGTCGTAAAATAATGTTTGAAGTAAGGTCTACCTATAATCATACCTTATACAATTACGAGTAATATTAAAATAGTTTAATTTCAAACATCAGATCTTGATGTCGTATTTAGTTTCCGTTCACATTTGACATCTCATTCATTCACATACAGTATAACATTCTATCTCACTCTATTCCTAACGGGCTTAGAAGCGGGTGATGTATTTTATTGAATAGGTTTTTCGTCGGAAAATGGATTTTCTCAAGTCCGTACCTGACGCGAAGGATGTTAGATCAGAATACAATTTCCTTATTTCGTTGCTTATGGATTTGAAATTCCTCTGGTATTTTCCATGTGTGCGTTAGTTATTGAGGTACATACAGTCTCAAATACCCTGTTTGTTTAAGTTATAGTTATTTATGCAATTGTTGTGTAATAAGGGTGTTTTAATACCCAATAATAAACAGTTCAATACAAGACTTTATCTACACCCATAATATGAATCCTCTATAAAAGATTCTAACATTAAAAAAGCTAGTCCTAGTAACCATTACACCATCAAAACGAGTGTTGTAATGAAAACGGATAATGTAATCTTGTGCTGGATTTCATAACAACACTGGTTTGGATGATGTAATGATTATTATGACATTGGGTGTTTTAATTTCGGCAATAAGCTAACTGTTTAAGAAACTTTAATAGAGGATTTTAAGCATGGGTGTAGATAAAGTATATTATGTATTACTGGTACTTCATCTACGTTGAGTTAGATCTATCCCAGCCTGTTATTATAACACACAACTTGGCTTTGTTGGGTTCCGTACCTTTAAATGAAAAAATTGCGCCATTATAGGATTACACAAATTAAATTTGAAAACAAAATTTATGAATGATGCGGGACTCGAACCCGTGACCTCTCGCGTTCTGTGCGAGCGCTCTTCTACTACCGAATCTTGATATACTTTAAAAAAAATACCAAATTGTTTAGATTTGAAAGGGTGACATCTCAAGTCACAATTTCTTATATGCAAATATTGGGGTTGAGCAGGTAACTGTAAAGTAGATCCTGTAGATGAAGCCAAAACCTGAGAGTTAAACATAGACATTTTCAATCATATCAAATATTCATTTTTTTTTCAAATCATATTGTCACTGTTATGGGCATACAACGGCGCTTCACAAGAGCTTACTGGTAGGTCATCTTGCAAAATCACGTAAACAATTAAAAAACATGTTTACACCAGTTAGAACGCTGATACTAATTAAATGAAATTATTAATGATTGCCCCAAACTAGACATATACTGTACAAGACGACAATATATTTACTACTATGTACATACATACTATATACATACAGATATACATCACTCAGAAAGAAACATCTATATTCATCATCATAGACCGAGAATGCGTGAACAATTTTGTGAGATTTTTTTGTAGTTTAGTTTAGGAGCTGATGTCAAGCGTGGCTGACTGTTTACGACTTCTCAATAAAAATAGGTTACAGTAACATAATAATTATGAAATATTTGTGTGTTGCAAAAATAAAATACAATTTTACTTGAAATTACTTTCGACCCCCAAACTAGGATAGCCCGTGACATGACCCTCTTCCCATTTGCGCAAAGTTAAAATTTAAATGAAAACAAGCATCACAATATTTTAAGGTTAGAGAGTTAACAATAAATGGCGGTCATGCAATTAATGATGACTAACAACTATTTTATATATAATTTAGGGTGTGTGTGTGTGTGCGTGCGTGTGTATGTGCGTGATAATGTCTTTAGCTTTTTATTTCAAATACTTTACCCAATTAGGAATTATTGGAGTTAGATTTTCAGTAGCTTCGTAAGTAAGGTTCCTTAACACGTTCTTCGGGGCACATAGTTCGACGGACAGATGGCCGTTGGGGCAGTAAAGTCCTGGAATGGCGACCACGTACTGGAAGACGAAGTGTTGGTAGGCCCCCCACAAGATGGACCGACGATCTGGTCAAGAATACGTTGGATGAGGGCAGCGCAGGACCAATCGTCGTGGTGATTTTCGGGGGAGGCCTTTGTCCAGCAGTGGACGTCTTCCGGCTGATAATAATGATGATGTTGAACATGTTCTTGAGTTTATTACTAAGTGCATATGTATTACTGCATAATTTTAAGTTCATTATTGATGCTCTTATATAGATACTAGCTGACCCAGCAAACGTTGTATTGCCGATATTAAAATAGCGATACAAAAGTAACTGTTGATCGTAGATGGGTGAAAATTTGAAGTTGTAAGTATTTTTTAATGCTGATCATAATCAAACAATTTTAAAAAAAATGTCAAAAAAATTAAAAAAAAATTAGCGTTACCACCCTTAACATTTAGGGGGATGAAAAATAGATGTTGTCCGATTCTCAGACTTACCCAATATGCACTCAAAATTTCATGAGAATCGGTCAAGCTGTTTCGAAGGAGTTTAACTACAAACACCGCGACATGAGAATTTTATATATTAGATTGTCCGAAATAGCCAAATTGGCATTGAGCAAATGCACTTTTTGTTCGGGGTATACTTATTACAGGTCGACGTCAGGGAGAAGTGTCCGGTGGAGGTAATTCGGTTAATCTAATCTTTTTGTATCTCCATTAGAGATCTTTCTTCAATGCGGTACTCGAACCCACGACCTCCGTCTTTCCGTGCCGGTGCTCTAACCAACTTAGCCAACCGTTCGAGTAGCGTAACGTTATAAAATCTTGTATGCTTTGTTCAACTCTCAGGTTGTGGCTTCATCTACAGGATCTACTTTACAGTTAACCTGCTCAACCCCAATATTTGCATATTAATAAATTTACTTGAGATGTCCTCTTGTAAATCTAAACAATATGTTTTTTTTAAAGCGATAACCTTCACTTCTAGGATTAATACACAAATAAATTTTAAAAAACAAAATTTTATGAACGATGCGGGACTCTCTATGTCTACTAAATAACCATATATATTCATCATTTAAATGTCTGCAACTATCAGGATTTGAAGTCAAACTGGGCCATATTGGTCGTCAACTTATAATTACAAGCGATCTTACCCTTTCATCAAAGATCGCGACACGCGACGTGACGTTAGAACAACTTTGCCGTTTGCTTCATTACGACGACGTGACATTATGCGTGTCACGTCCCCAAACACGCCACAACCATACGTGATCACTAAAAGCTGAACATCAAAAAAATAAATTCGAACGAAGCAAACGTTACCCGAAGGGTATTCCAGAAAATTGGAGGAGGAATATTTTGAATTTTTATTATGTACTATTTTCTATTCGGCTCCCAAGGTAACCCTTCCTTCTACAAAGGGGCTTCGCAGAGACATTCTATAGGTGAGGTGAGGGTGTTGCCTCCCCAACCCTCAAACCCCTTTTTGGGAATGCCACCCTGTCCCATCTCGTTTCGCTGAAGGATTTACAGAGCCGGTGTTATAGGTACGAATATGTTATATTTGACATATATTTGTGAATAATTCTACACGGCTCGAACCCGACTTAATAAGGTTACTGTTTAAATAACATACTAGACGAAGGATTACCTCTTGTCCAATTTTAAGGGATTCCCTTTGTTTGAGAAGATATTGATACTTTACTGTTTGGGATTATACGAATTCAGGTTAGTCTTGTAATATTTACATTAAAAAAATTATAATCGATATAAGATTATTTAATGACCGATGTATAGCCCAGTGGTTAGCGAGCCTGCCTTATGTGCTAGAGGTCCTGGGGTCGAATCCCGAATCATTTATAATGCGATGAATTTAGATGGTTTTTTCCTAGTTTATACGTACGTTTTAGTATATGTCTGAACGTTTAAGTACACAGACTAACAATTATTTCTTCATTTATAATTATTTTATTTATTTTTTATATTTTAAAAGAAGGTTGGCTCGGTTGGAAAGAGCGCTCGCACGGAACGAGAGGTCAGGGGTTCGAGTCCCGCATCGTTCATAAAATATTGTTTTGAGTTTTATTTGTGTAATTAATACCAGAAGTAAGGGTTATTACTTCAAAAACATAACAAATTATTCCGTGATATAATATCTTAAGCATTGGAATTAGATTGTCCATAATCTGCTATCAAAGGATCTTGGAGTATTTTGGCCACATTGCCCGACGCCTTCCCAGTAATTTAGACAAAGTGATAGTCATAGGCAAGGTGGAGGGCAAAAGACCACGCGGACGATCACCCACCCGCTGGTCGGACCAGATCAAGACACTCACTGGCCTACCACTTAAGACCGCAATAAGGATGGCCGAGGACCGATAGATGTGGAAGGCTTTAGTGACCAACGTTACGAAAACTTTGAAGTACAGACACGACCTTCAGAAATGAAGAATGCGACCAAGAAGAAGATATATCATGTCCTATTTGGAAAAAAAATATTTGTATTTGAATTGGAAGAAAACCACAGAATGATAACAGTTTTCCTTTTATCTCAAATAAACTCAGTTCATAACTTTGTAAGAATCGATACTATTTGCGTTATGCCAATTGAACCTCTTCAGATGTTATTGGATACCAATATTACTCTCCATTATACTGTCGATAAAATTAAATGATAAACTCTGCTTTTGTCTTTGGTAATAATATTGATATTCATATTGTCTTAAGCGTTTCGTTACCAAACCATTAAATTTATAAAAAAAAACCATACATATTAATTCAAATGTTATAGGATTTATAATAATGTGTTACAAGATTGTTAGTGGGTATCTAGATGTTTCAATATGATACTAGGATGTAGTTTAGGACGGAGTTAATTGTTTTTAGGGTTCCGTAGCCTAATGGCAAAAAACGGAACCCTTATAGATTCATCATGTCTGTCGGTCCGTATGTCACAGCCAATTTTTTCCGAAACTATAAGAAGTATACTGTTGAAACTTGGTAAGTACATGTATTCTGTGAACCGCATTAAGGATTTTACACAAAAAATAGAAAAAAAAAACAATAACTTTTGGGGGTTCCCTATACTTAGAACTGAAACTCAAAAATTTTTTTTTCTTCAAACCCATAAGTGTTATCTATGGATAGGTCTTCAAAATGATATTGAGGTTTCAAGTATCATTTTTTTCTAAGCTGAATAGTGTGAGCGAGAGACACTTCCAAAGTGGTAAAATGTTACCCCTATTTAAAAAATATGATGTACATTACCATGCAAACTTCCACCGAAAATTGGTTCGAACGAGATCTAGTAAATATTGTTTTTAATACGTCTTAAATCGTAACAACGAACTACAATAACTGTTATATTACTTGCTGCTACGGAACACTTCATGGACGAGTACGACTCGCACTTGGCCGCTTTTTTTTATGTAGATAAACTACTCGGCTAAGTCGATATAGTAAATCTTTTTTGGGTGATGTTATGTGATATAAAAGCAGTGGTTGATGTCACTTTGCTATATTGACATGTATTGGCAAAAATAGATTCATTTTGAAGAAATCTTAAAATGCACCCCACGCTTTTGTTCACAAAAAAATACAATATCTTTAGTTAAATAATCACAGTATTCGTAATTTCGTAGTTTATCCTCATTCAAGTGAATACATCTATAGACGCTGAGAACTTTTTGGGTGAACCAAATTCAAATTCAAATATTTTTATTCAAAATAGGATATGACATCACTTATTGAAAGTCCAAGTTCCAAAAATAACTAGAATTAGATTAATTAATTAGATTGTATAAAAATACGCAATTATTTTTATACTTTTTAGTGCATATTATATCTATTGTTTTGGAATAGTGTTTTGAAGTCGGTTGTGTTTTTGGTATAAAAAAAATTTTTTTGGCTCTAAACGATTATAATGTCGTAGTTACGAATAATCGATGTAACTGCGGACATTAAAAATCGCTTATTCTGAGGATCCTGCTAAGAAAAATGAAACGGAAAGAAAAATTGTAGTATAATGTAATAATAAAACCAGCCCTACGTCATCAGCATAGCTATTGATGTGATAATATATTCAAAGTAAAAGTGTTAAATTTCTTTACGTTAAATTATTCAAAGATTGATTCAGCTGTTAACCCTCAAATTAACAGGGGCATGTTAGACCCTGACCTAGAGTGAAATTAAGTCGGTTACGAGACAAACGTCGAGCGGGATAAATGAACGTCGCTCGAGGCAACGTGTTAAGAAACCAAGCGTCCGTAAGCAAATGGGACGTGTTATGCAACAGTAATCTAACAAATTATTTAATTTGCACCATTTATGATGTAACAATACAATTATTTAAAAAAAAATGTAATCTATATATCACTGGATATTGCACACAAATAAAAATAATGAGCATTAAAAAGGATAGGGGTACAATTTATCCCGAAATACTTAAAACTTCAAGGGAAGTATTAGTTGAGAATAAAGTAAAGTAAAACAAATTAATAAGTTATTAATGTTATGTTCTCAAGTATAGTTATGTGTAGTGTAAAACTACACAACTACAACCTATTACCTATCATCCAGGCACCATCTTTTTCTGAATTTCGAATTTATATTCGAGAAAAATAGCCCTAAACACGAATATACGAATAAAGGTGGATAAAAATACAGGCTGAAAAATCTTGAACTATTTTCACCGAAAATTTGTCGTAGTCTAATGCAAAAAACAGCCTGGATGCCTATATCTACTCAAAAAATGCTCTTTCCGTTTTCATGACGCATAAAACTATGTTAAAATATGGAGAACCACAGAATTTTTTGTAGTATTTTACAATGCTTTATAAAGGTAATCAAATCCATTTCAATTATTTGCCCTGTAGAGATAGACAAATTTAGAGCGTGTTATTCGAAATTCATGGCCATTATATTTGAGATAGATAGAGAAAGTTGTCCTGTTGCTAATGATAAAATAAAACATTCAACAAATTTAAGACTAATATCACTTTCCCCGTTATAATATAAGTAATTATCATTTTTGTTATCATTTTAATAATATCATTGTATATTTATAGTTTGTATGCACAGTGTAAGCATTGAAGAACTCATACATAAACAAACAATAGTTCACAACTTTCGACTGGCCGAACAACTGACTCACTTTCAGCCTCGTTGAAAACCAATTAAACTTTACACTCTCACTGCATAAAGCGGTCCGCAGGCTGTATAATTAAACCTTGTGAATGGGTGGGAGAGAGAAGCGGCGCTAGAGGGAGACAGAGTCGTCTACGGAGTAATGAGTTTTGTAAGCGCAAATTACGAGGGAAGAGGGTTGAATTATCACATTAAGGTCAAAGTTTGCCTTTGACACAGTTCCGAACAGCTGACTGCTTAATTGTTTGTTTATGAACGCGGGTACTTCGAGATATTTGACATTGTTCTTCAACGGCTTAGATAATTTATACGTCTATAACAACAGACCAGGTATATTACTAGTTATTACTTATTAAGTGTGCGTGACAAGCTACGTCTTACACTCGCGATATGTTTTAGTGTACGTGCTTTGATGAAAAGTAGAGGTTAACAGTTCGCCCCAATTTTTTTCGACGAGTTCACAGCTGTTACAGTCTATCTAGACATGGCTACGGATTGTTTTACTAAATGGCTCTGCTAACTTTGTAATGACAATAGTATGCGAAATTTCTCTTAAAGGCTGTCATAAATATTAATTGAAAGGGGATCTATCTAAACAGACTTGGTCTCTGACAGACCTTAGTACTCAGCAGAACAATTACTAAAACTCCAGGCTTGACAAGTAGGTATCTACATACATATAGGTAGGGTTACTATAACATAAATTACTTTTTATGATACCACCGATTGGGATTGGAGCGACCGCCCTCAGGCTAATAAGGCAGGAAAAATAAGAAGCGCGTTGGGTTTCTTCTTCTTATTATTTTTTCGAATGGGTGGTAGTTTTTGACTTTCAATAAGTGATATCATATCCTCTTTGAATAAGAATATCTGAATTTGATACTGAACTTAATGTAATAAAAACAAATAGTGAGTCAACTCGGCCAGAGACAGAGCATCAGAAGACGGCCAGAGAAGAATCAAGAGACCTTCTCCTGTCAACGCCGTTAACTTTCGTACCGATTTGTTCAATTGCAAATCGGTACTCATATCTCGTTTTCTTTCGACGGTACGATTTTGCTTTTTAATAAGTAAAATTTCCTAGCAAATTAGTTACATTTTAACAAGTTTTTGTGACAACCCTGCCATATTTGAAGCAACTAGACGTCGAGATAGCCTTAAAGATATTACAAAAGAGTTGACCCATAATTTGTATTCATTATACAATTGCAAAAGCATAAGTATCACCCAAAAAAGACATACTATCTCAACCAAGTCGTTTGCAAAAGATTCTAGAAAATTCGCTAGTACATATTTTACATTATACAGAATATATTGAGAGGCAATAGTTAAAATATTAATCTTTTTAATTTCTTTTAATGATTCTTTTAGAAACTAGGTTATATTAAAGCATGGATGGACAAAGGACACAAAGCATCCAACGGGTCGAAGTCTCTGAAGGAACTAATAAAAGGCATTTCTTTTCTCAAAATTGATTACTTTAAAATTCTTTTTGATGACATTTCTAATATACTAGATATTACTACCGCTTTAGAAACAAATGGCGCTCTGAGAGTGAAGAAGCAGCGCAAGAAACTCTCCCAGCATTCTTTTTTTGCGCTCTTATTAATAAAAATATACAATATTGTACTGACATTGCTATTGCTATAAAACAATCATAATCTAGTCTCAGGCTGTCCAATCACTTAGATATTCAGCTGTGAAGTAATAGGACTTACGACAGAGCCATTTTTTAATAAAACATTTAAATTTATTTATAGATAATGCCTGAACAGTGGCTGGGACTTTAGTATAAAATTGTATACATTTACCCTTAAAGCTATTATGTATCTTATGAAGCTTTCAAGAATTAGTTACTCGAAACCTTATTACTTCGAAAACTCCTCAATTACCCAAAAAAAATTATGCAGCAAAAACCGCCTCTTTTTTTCATGAAAACTAGGCAATGGTAGTATAAAGCCAGTGTTTTCCGCTTCAATACAGTTTCGTACACTACGTGCCTCGTCAAACACTGACAATAATTTGAGTAAAACTTGCCGAACGCTCGAGATTCACGACTCAATTCACAGACAGAAGAGCAAACCTTTAAATTACAAATAAAACAAAATGGTTGCGACAAAGGAAAAATCGAACGTGAAAATTTGAATAAGGAATCATTTCTTTTTATTTCTGCGCGGCGTTCCTTTTTACGTTTACTGTCAATCATTTGTCTGTGGCATAGGGCGTTATTTTCTTTTGTTGATGGATGGTTTTAGACTTTTTTGCTATGCCTCTGAGAACGAGCTATTTAAATATAAATTCAGTACAAAACAGTAAGTGTCTCTATTGTATTCATTTAAGATTCATTCAAATATCTTTGTAAAGCTTAATGCAAGTCAGATTTTAGATTTAAAAAAAATTCATGGTGTTTGAAGCGAATATTAATAAATTTTATTGAATTATTGCGAAAATCAGTAAACTAACAGCACTTAAATAATACTAAAGATATTTAAATAAGGAATTAAATATTGTTAATATCTATTTTCACGAAAACCATTTCAAGCTATATAATACTTTTTCGGTTCCTCATTAAAAAATATGTAAAGATTAGAAACATTACACACCCTATCTTTTTAAAAATATTACATTTTAGTCTACGAATATGTAAGTAACAGAAAGACGAGCTGTGAGTTGTGACAAAAGATTATTCGAGTCACAATTCAGTTATATTTGCCAAGGAGCCCGCTTCTACACTAACCAATAGGATTCCAGTCACGTCATGCTACGTGACAGAGCCATCTGTTGTACAGAGCCCGTATTATGATAACGTGGTTCGCGTCTAAAATACCTAGTTCGATTCCAAAAATATTAAACTACCCTCAGGAACGTAAGTTCAAATGTTAAAATAAGTTTAGTAAAACTCGTAACATCCAAAATGTAAGACACTGATGAAATAGTCAAATTACCTATTAATTATAAAAACTATAGAACATAATACCTTAAATATAGTTTATGACTATATTTTTAATTTAGATGGATGGATGAGGTCTTCCTTTATCTATCTATTTATATCTAAAATGATAGAGGTTTTCATTTGTACGCCATCACGAAATAGCTACTGGTAACATTTTAATTTAGCCTCTTCAATAAGAAACAATTTTTACAAGCACTACATGCTCAGTCTTACTTACTTAGTTTATGCGGACGAATCAGCTAGTAAATGATAAATACAAATTAATACGTTTAGATGATATTTTAATTGATTTTTAATCATGATACTTCATATATTTTAAAATTTAACTCCTAAATTACTGGAATTAACATTTGATTTTAAAATGATATTTAGATACACAATAAGTTACGTTATAAAAAAGAATAATGTTTGCTTTAAAACACAAAGTTGTATGTGGATACAGGCTGCTCCTATACAGGAATACACCATTTTACACAAACTCTTGTTACAGTTCCACCATCTTCGCTGCAAGTATGTTTATTAAAAAAATGTTAATATGTAGAAAAACGTCTTTCAAACGTAGATTTCGGGATTATGACACTCTCGGCTTCCTTATAGCGCTCTCGCGTTGCGCTAAGTAACGCTTAGTAATATAATTAAATATTAAAAAATCCGATTAACTTCATAGTTAACTAACTAATCTTTTAAATCACTGTCAAACTCACGCCTTGTTCCCGTCGGGGTAGGCATAGATAATAGAATGCCACTTGCTTCTATCCTTACAAACCTCACGCGCTTCCTCTACATTCATTACTCTTTTCATACATGCTCGCCGGTTGCGGGTGCTTCGGACCTATCCTTTTCTCAAAACGTCCCCAATTTGGTCGACGAATGTTCTACGAGGTCTCCCGCGACCGACTTGCCCACACACACTTGCCTTACATATTTTATTATGTTTTTAAGTATAAAAAAAACCTAATAGTACAAGAGCCCAATGCTCGATTTTGCAGGTACGTGTTTTTTGATAAAACTAATTTTAAATGAACGTTTTGAGAGTATGCAATGTATTAACGATAGGTTGCCTATAGTTTGGCCGCAAGTACCTAAGAAGTATCGAAGAAGCAGTTAGTAAGTAATTTATTTTACTTTAATTCATTTCTGGTTTGCCTTTAAAATGACGTACTATTTATTTAAAAAAATATATAGGTGCAATTAACATCAGAAAATGATCATTACATCGCAAATACATTGCATTGTTCAAATAACATTATAAAACAAATTTTTATGAACGATGTGGGACTCGAACCCACGACCTCTCGCGTTCCGTGCAGTCCTCTTCCAAGTGTGCTAACCGTTCGAGTGATATCGTCATAAAATCTTGTATGCTTTGTTGAACTCTCAGGTCGTGGCTTCATCTACAGGATCTACTTTACAGTTGATAACCTGCTCACCGCCAATATTTGCTTATTAGGAAATTGACATTGCATTGTTTATTTAAAATTAGTTTCATTAAAAAAACACACCAACTGCAGAATCGAGCGGCGATATCTTAGGCTATAATGTATGTAATAATTTAAGAATAATATTATTATTTAACATGTTTAAGCCAAATCCTATCCTGTTCAAATGAGATACGTTTGGGGAATAACGAAGGAAAATTCCACTTAAAATACATCCTTACACAGCCTACTGACTCCGTGTATTGCTTAAATTTTCATATCATATACATCCATTTCAAACGAACAGCCAAAATAGAAGAAAAAGCATAACGCGGCCGAGTTCGCGATACATTTCATATCGTACGTATTCCGAATGAAAAATGCGCAAAGAGTTG
Source organism: Leptidea juvernica (assembly GCA_949711755.1). Taxonomy (NCBI): domain Eukaryota; kingdom Metazoa; phylum Arthropoda; class Insecta; order Lepidoptera; family Pieridae; genus Leptidea; species Leptidea juvernica. Next base: position 9,838,642 of record CATIXQ010000023.1, read on the forward strand.
ACTTGCTCTAAACGACTCCTTATACCCCCTTCAAGGGGGTAACTACAAATCCGCTCGAGCGAGATAGGGTGATACGCGAGAGCGGGAGGCAAGACTAAACCCGAAAAGATGGATGGTATACACAATGTCACTGACGTTCTGCTGAAATTGTATATTTTATATTCGGTATAAAAAATGTTTCCACAACATGTGATATTAAAAAGCGTATATGTGGAGTATTTTCCGCATGTAGTTGTATATTGTTGGGGAATTTAATCTCAAGATGACATAGGATGAAGCTGCTTAAGTAAAGGATTATTGGAATGTCTTCGTCGGATTTTGTCGGGGTCTTTTTGATAGCGTCTCGTAAAGTATTAATACATTTTTAATATTTATTGTGTCCATTTTAGAATTGATGTATACTTGTTCCAAGCTGAGATGATTTTTTTTTATAGAAGAGGAGGACAAACAAACATACAAACCTGCTGATAATTGATTACCGCCGCCCACATATTATTGCAACAGTAGAGGAATCACAGGAGCGTTGCCGTGAATACTTGTTAGTACGTTTTTTGTATACGGAAACTTTTAAATTTATTGAAATTACCTTTCGTACTACTAATTCTTTTTTTGGTCATTTTTAATATAATTGTTAAAATTGCAAGCTATGGTAAAATGAATTAATTGAATATCTGTTGTATTTTGAAGATAGTTTATTCAAATATACGTTATGTGAGTGTACTGTTCATGCATCTATTAAGATTTTTTTTGAAGATTTTTTTTCAAAAAGTATACATTAATAATCGTATCACATAAATAAGACTACACATAATGCATATTATTCAATAGATCAAATCAAATCAAAATCACTTTATTGAAGGTTAAAAGTTATACTTTTTACCACTTACCCCTACTTCAGAATACGGTTAGCTTTCATTAAAGCTCATTTTCTCATTATAAAAACTGTCAACAATCTCTTTCAAATCAACACTTCCGGACGATGAAGTCTTACAAATTATTTTAATAATAATATAATATTATGTAAAGTGATGCAACAAAAACACTCAACCGACAAATACTCAAAATCTTGCACGACTAAATCAAAAAATAAATGTAAATTTTTTTTTTATAAAAATAAGGGATGAGACGAGCAGGACGTTCAACTGTTGGTAATTGATGCGCCTTACCCATTACAATGCAGTGCCGCTCAAGATTATTGAAAAACTCAAAAATTTTGAGCGGCACAGCAACTGCGCTCATCACCTTGAGACATAAGATGTCAAGTCTCATTTGCCCAGTAATTTCACTAGCTACGGCGCCCTTCAAACCGAAACACAGAAATGCTTAGACATTACTGCTTCACGGCAGATATAAGCGCCGTTGTGGTACCCATAATCTAGACAGCATCGGGTGCAAAGGAGCCTCCCATTGTTTAATTGTGTATCGATAAATAATAAAAGTTTCCGTACACGTTTATATCGCTCCTGATCAACAGTTAACCATAACATAGATGAGTAACGGACAACGTGTATAGAATAAACAGCGGCAGTGCATTCAGAGTAGCATTATCATGCAAATGTGGCACCAATTAATATACCCTGTGTACTGTCGATCACAGCTGCCTGCCCTTACATCACTAACATCGTTGTACTCATGGTCTTGCAATATACTAGTGTGTAGACGACCTGTCGGTTTAAATTAAATTTTAAAACAAAATTTTTGAACGATGCGGGACTCGCACCCGCGACCTCTCGCGTTCTGTGCGAGCGCTCCTTCCACTGAGCCAACCGTATGAGTGACGTATCCTTGATATATCTTGTATGTCTTGTTCAACTCTCAGGTTCTGTGTAATTGTAATTCATATAAGTTAAAAACAATCAACAATCGTAAACGAACAATTTTTTCCTAACCTATTCCTCTTTTTATTCAGTATTTATTTTATTCCTTTTCAGGTTGATATTACATCAATGTCTTCCAAAAATGTTCCTGTATTTCTGCTTTAAAGCCTGATAACGCTATGGTATTACAAAGTGCGTTTGTCCTATGCTTACTATTATGTCATTGCTTGTGGTGACGTCACAGGACGGGACTTCCTATAAGTCAATGGAAATGATGGCTAGTTCAATATTAGTTATAAAAACGTTGTATTCATAGTTTTAATTTATTTGTTAATAGATTCCTAACTCGTGACTTTGCTAATTTTATTGAATTTGCTGTTTAAAATACAGATTACTATAATATAAAAAAATCTTGATTTAGTTTGAACTTATATAAGTACAGAGTGATAGAAGACATCAATAGCTTATATGAAATAGTCTACCCTGCCACATCTTTCGAATTTCCAAAGCCCTTTCTATAAAAAACATTGATAAAATATCTTCGCGAAGGATTTCTTGCGATTTTATGACGCAATCCTGTCGGTAAGCGTCAAACAGATAAGAACATGAGCTATTTCCGTGATATGAAACCCTTTTGGAGATGAGTTTAGCCTTAACGCTTACCTATATGTGGTAAGGAGATAAAATATATTTTACCCTTGGTATATTCATCTTTACAAATGGTGGGGTGATATAAAGCATTAATATTTTATACAGTGTGGAGTTAATTAACCGAAATCAAAAAAAAATAAAAAAATTCATAATTCACCTAAATAAATCAATTTCTTTAATACCATTTCGGAACATCCTGTAAGTAATATAGTACTCGTAGCTAGAGTAGGAACTGACACCTACTTGACCTACGAGCCGTAGCCGTTCAGAATTCGTAGGTGAGTAAGTAAAAATTGTGTTTTTTAAATATATGATTTGTTTCTTTGAAAGTTTTCAAATATTCAATTATTTACTTTCATTTTCATTTGTTTTTATGACAAAAATTTTAATGTAAGTTATCAGACAACATTATTTCAAAGTTAAAAAAAACATGTCTGAAGTAGTTTATAATACGACAGTGACCTCTAAAAGTATATAATTATAAATTTTGTTAAGATGATCATATTATATTCTCATGTAAGTGACAATATTATGTTTTTATTGAGAAAGTATCTTAAAACCATTAAAATGTTTATTAATTCCACTCGTGTTATTATTTAATGTCACCATTAGAGTGCCACACTGGATAATCATCAGAATGAAAATATGATCAATAAACTGTTTAATATTTCGAATCTTTTAAACAAGGCGATTATAGACTATATTATTATCTTCTCAAAGGTATATCGCTAATGTCATTGCTTATGGCGGCGTCGTGGGGCGGGTCGTTCCCTATCCTAAAATATAGTGGAGGGAAGTTATGACTGGTATTACCCATGAAAGATCCTCTCAAGGAAAACGCTGATTATTTCGTTAAATTAAAAACCTTGTTAGCTTTTAATACTTTAAACATTCGCGTATTAATTTTAATTTTTGACCGAAATGAATAAAATAACTTTTGAGATTATATCGCGTCTAATTTAATATAACTTTAATAAAATATTGTATATAACCTATTGTACGAAATCGCATACCTTTACCCTAAATATAATAGTGAATGTTCAAGTGACGCATGCATGTTAATATTGTAAGAATTGTTGGTTCGCGAGGGAAATGTTCATAAATCGTGTGGTGCGCTGTCAACCACATGCCGACTCATATATAATGGAGTAACGATTTTTCACTTTGCGCTTAAAATAACTTGTATTTGTGTGGTTTTGATAAATTATAAAAAGTAATGAAGATAGGGTTAGATTTTTTCTTTTTGCTTATAAAAATTGATACAAAAGTTATGTGTTACACCTATTTTACTATAACCATTGATTAAAAAGGATTAAGGAATGGTCTCCGCTGCGCTCCAACTAGATGCCGCAGGCGTAGTCACAAAGTGCGTCAACTCCTACGTCCAAGAGGGCGTACTCGAGCCAGTCTCGAAAAATGTGTGACGTTGACGTGGCACATGTTCCGTTAAAGTTTGTTAATAATTGAAACTATAATGCCGGGTTGCGTATTGTAGAAATTATACAACAAGGAATAATAAAGACACTGGGATCACATACCATCAGAAAGTATTTCGTATTTAATTAATTTCAATGTATAATAACACGAAGCGTATATAAGTTACAAAATTAGAAAGATGCCACGTACACAAGAATCTTTACAAATAGCCAATACAGACTACGATATTAAGTTAACGTAATAAAAAAGCTATTGTTCTTAGGTAGTGCGGTATCTAGTTTGGTGCGCAATGGAGACCAATCCTTAATCTAAGAGTGGCCATCTAGTTTCTTGTCTCCTTTTCTCACGAGTTCCACTTATTCGAAGTTTTTGGTAGATTCAATAATTAAATTGAAATATTTATTATTACTATACAAGTTTATTTTATTTAGATACCTATATGTTAAAGTAACAGTAGTTAAAGTAACTATAAGAAATAGAATAGAAAAGTTAATCGAAAAAATAACTTAAGAAGCTTCCCATATTACTAACGCGTGTTTTCGGGAACGTTTAAAATAATTTTGTCTAAAATAATGACAACTTACTTACTACGGTCTGGATTTCATTGGAAAATATTCGGCGAGACCTTCATTTATGTTACATTACAATCATAACTATCTTTCTATATTTTTATTCTACGGTGAGACAATCTAATTATCTGACAAGCTGTCTGTCTGCTGACACTACCTAACTTCAATTTTTTTTTAAATAAGGGAAGAGACGAGCAGGACGTTCAGCTGATGATAATTGATACTTGCCATACTCATCACAATGCAATGCCGCTTAGGATTCTTGAAAAGCCCAAAAATTCTCAGCGGCACTACAATTGCTCTCGTCACCTTGAGACATAAGATGTTAAGTCTCATTTGCCGAGTAATTTCACTAGATACGGCGCCCTACAGAGCGAAACACAGTAATGCTTACACATTACTGCTTCACGGCAGAAATAGGCGTTGTTGTGGTACTCATAATCTAGCCAGCTTCCTGTGCAAAAGAGCCTTCCTAGTTGGTTGTGATTTCGTTATGTTGCTAGATTAATTCCTTATCTATAAAGGACAAAGTAGTTTTCAATACCTACTGAAAATAAATAAACAAGAGAAAATATTTATAACAGAAAAAAAAAAATCTGAAAATCTATCTCTATTCCAGAACGAATCAACCAGCACATAACAATGAATAAATTTAACAACGGAACGGATACACCGCTCATTTTCACCGCAAATTTACGTTCTGGCAATACTCCACAGTGTGCGAGCGAGACGCACAGATAGTTCGCATAAAATAACGATCAATCAGAGCGAGATGACAAGTCGTTTATTGGTTTCGCGTCGTAGTTTGTGGACGCTCCGAGCCAACTTTGATGCCATTTTCTTGGCGCTCACACATCACTGGGAATTTTTGCTGGAAATTGTGTGAAATTAATGGAAAATTTAACATGAAACAATATACTTTCGCTAACAGAAGCTAAGACGACTCTATAGGAGATTAAACGAAAATTGTTTTATTTTTTACACCACAACTTTAAATTAATATATAATTTTTTTTATAACTAGATAATTTGCACTAATCATTGAAGCAGGATTTTTAAATTTACAGTATTGAAGCATTTTTTTATGTTTTAAAGTGATATACCTCACTCAGGATTAATGACACAAATAAAATTTGAAAACAAAATTTTATGAACGGTGCGGGACTCGAACCCGCGACCTCTCGCGTTCCGTGCGAGCGCTCTTACCAACTGAGCCAACCTTTCAAGTTGAAAAGCTTGTTCATGTTGCAAAAAAATTCTGAATATGACTCAATTTTAATTTTTTATGTCGAGGTAGCTCCATACTTTTTTTTTTGGAATAAAATTTACTTCATTGCAGTAAAGGCAATTTAACTTTCTACACACTAAAGCAGCATTATTTGAATGAAACCAAATTCTAATAAATTTTAAACAAACAGTAAGTTCTACAAAATTTACCATATTTATAAGTTCTGCGCTGGATTGCTCAGTGCCGCTCGCTTATCTATATGAAACAAAATTGTATTTTAACTAAGATAATTTATACGTCTAAATAGAGTCTCTTGCTGTTAGATAACCGATAAAATCAGACCAGGAATATTAGTTTAGTGAGCGTGACAAGCTACGTCTTACACTCACGATTTATATGATAATTTGTGTTAGTGTGCGTGAATTGTTCAAAATAGAGGGTAGTTCGAAATGCAATTTTTTTTCTATGTTTTCACAGCTGTCGTAGTCTATCTAGACATATAAATAATCAAAGCATTTTTATTTTGCCATAATATCAATCGTCTTAATATATCTTTTAATACTGCTCTTTGTATTTAAAATTTTTATCTATATATATAAAAATGAATTGCTGTTCGTTAGTCTCGCTAAAACTCGAGAACGACTGGACCGATTTAGCTGATTTTGAATTAAATACAAGAGAATTATTTGTGGAAGTCCTGAGAAGGTTTAAAAGTATAATAAATGTGAAAATGCTCGGAATTAAATAAAAACAACAATTTTGTTTATCCTTTGATGTGTCGTCCCCCGTCGTTCAGAAATCAAATTGAATGAATATTTTAAAATGAATAACTAATTAGAATTTTCATTTCTTTCCAACTTTCTTAGTAGGTAAAATATAAACTTACTTTTAACTCAAATAAAATTTGAAAATGAAATTTTTATCAACGATAAATCTTAGGTTTTGTCATAAGAAATAAACATTTTTATAAGTAATACGTGCTTAGTCATGTGTGTACGCGGACGAAGTCGTGGATATCAGCTAGTTTATTATAAAATTTAAAACTTAATTATGGTAGTTCCGCCAATTATTTATAGTTTAAACGTCGAATAAAAAATACTCTTAAAAAATCAAAATAAAGCAGTTTAATAAAAATAGAACAATAATTTATGAATACAACTTCTTCAACTTAAACACAAAAATATTTTTATGTATAAAATATTATACTAGGATAGATATACAAATTAACTACTAATAATTACTTCTTCTATCTTGGATTAGGACAGACTACAAATCTATCAAACGGTGAAATTAATGTTCAAAATGATCTAGCGTTAAATTGAAAGGCTATAAATGAAGTGTGGATACTTCGTATTGACTTCAGTTAAATAACTTTAACCTTATTTACCATGGCTAAATAGCCAATAGTAAATTTAGCAATAAAGCCTGACGATTCTAAGTGACTACAATGATCTTACTGAATAAAGATTTTTTTAAATTTAATAAAGAACACATGCTACATCCATAAAAAAGTCGACAATGAACCTTATTTCGAAGTAAATAACTCGTAAATCGGCGAATGAACAGATTCCAGTTCTACAAGAGATACTTATAAAACTTAAAGAATACATTCGATACATTTCGAGGAGGCACTAGATCAATACTACCCCGCCACACATGTGTCATACGACGGACTTAGAACAGAGAAAGGTATGGAGGCGACTGCATCCGAGTTATAAATATATTTTTAACAAACGTACTATTATTATTAATACTATTCATATTAGGTTTATTACTGTCCCTTGAAAAGAATTATCAGGGAATATAACAAATAGTATGATCAGATGACCTCAACCTATAATTTGTTTTAATTTATATTTATATATCTTAATAGACATAGTTTTTTGCTTTTAAGGCTTAATTAAAAAATATGTTATTTTTGTGTATAACTAAGGCATCCCTTACCATCTGATCGTGATTATAGATGTATTATGCAATATAAACTTCTAATATAAGCTATGAGTGTACTTCTAATATAACCTTGTTGCCGAATTATTCAAATAAATAAATCTGCAACAATACTAAATTTCATAACCCCTACTCATATTCATTCATAGGGTATAAAGGTTATAAAAAATTATCACAACTAAATTTTTTTTTCATAGGACGAAAATACTCTACCTAACTTGAAAAAAGAAACTTAGTTAAAACAAAATAAATAATATATATATAATATATAATAATAAACGACGACATGGCACAAAATGTTATACTCGTATAGCTTCTTTTACTCTTACTAATTTAATAATAATAATAATAATTATATCATTTAATAATGAAAAAAAAATGTATAAACTAATTTTAACATAAAGCTGATAACAAGACAGAAAATTATATATAAGGTGAGGTTAATAATATGAAATTCAACTATGTTTACCGACCGAGTACCGAGATTCACTTAGTAGACTTGAGCCGACTAACAATGGTTACAAAACCGAGTAGAATGACTCAGTCTCATTCAATACCTAGAAAATAAGGAGCATGGAGCACGTAAGGAAGTTTTCTCTTAGAACAGTGTTCGGCTCAATGGGTTTCTTGTTCCCTTTCCGATTTATAATATGTAACACGCACGAGGAAGAGAGGGTTGTTTTGTCAAAAGAGAGACAAGAAGGAAAAGTCAGAAGGCTTTGTGCTTCGTTCCTATTTTAAAATTGATATAAGCGTAGGTAAAATTTTTTTTATTTAAAAAAGTGAAAACAACTTTTCTTATGCAAGAGGAGGACAAACCAGTGTAACGGGTCATTTGATGATAAGTGATCACCGCCGCCCACGTACTCCTGCAACACCAGAGGAATCCAGGAGCGTTGCCTGTCTTACAGAAAAGTGTGCGCGGTTTTTCGAAGGTTCTCACTTCCTATCACGTATCGTCCTAGAAAAACCGCAGTACAAAGCACATTCCACAGTTGAATTGTCCGTGCGAGAAAGAACCTTGAAAACTACTGTAGAAGAATGGCAATCATTCAAATGGTGGGGATGATATCCTAGTATGTGGCGTGTCATCCGGAGGTGGAATTCGGTGGCAGATAGCGAAGCGACTTCTCTACGCAACTACATGACGTGATCTAGCCATTCACTTAGATACGTATTAGGAGCTAGTATCTCAATTACTACTTTTTCCATTATATCGAATTTTTTATGAGCTAAGCCTACACCTTAACTGAGCTTAGCAATAAGCGATAGCGATTTATTTGAACACTCCTTAAATAACTTAAGAATTTCTAAAGGTTTAGGTTAGATCATTTTATTATCAATACTGCTATTTATCTCTAAATGCCTTCGGCTGTCAAAAGTATATAAAGTTAAGTTTATGAATCTGAATGATGTTCGAGCGTCCGTGTGAACATTTTTAAATTAAATTAAATAATTAAATTGAAATTCATATTATGTATTACAATAATAATTGATACTCATATAACAAGTATTTTCTCCTGTATAGTGTGTTGTGTATATATTCTGTTTCGACTGCTTTAGAATCATTTATCTCAAATATCCTAAAACTCATAAGCAGAGCGTGTTAATAAAAACCGCTCCGCGTAACAATAAAATTTCACCACAACTGCCATACTGCAGACAAATATATTGTTCGAGAAACTTCCACACTTCTTGAAGTGGTTTCTGAACTGAACACATAAGTTTCGGATCCAAATGCGCTGAATATATTATATTTTTATATCTTTTACGAAACTTGGCCCAGAATCTGTAGCCATAAGCCATTTTATGTTGTTAACTTTTTACTTCCGAAGCTTTGCGAAGTAGATTTTACTGACGCAATGTATTAGTTTATACTGCCTGAAATAGCTGGTTGGAATGCGTTAGATGATAAATGGAAATGTAAGTATCTGTGTTACGTATAATTTGTAAGCCATCGTAGGACGAATAGAAATATTGTATTAATTTTTTTTTTGAAGGAAAAACGAGCGTAACTTGATGGTATGTGATTGGCGATAACGCTCCTGTGATTGCTCTGGTGTTGGAGAAGAATGTGGACAGCAGTGATCACTTAAAATCAGGTGGCCTGTACGCTTGTTTGTTGTTTATCCTCCTCTTTAATAAAAAGGGATCATCGCCGCGCATAAAACAGCCACCATAGGCAACACCAGATGGAACTGGTGCGACTAGGTGGTGGTACTCGATTTTTTTGAAGGTGAAAAGAAATTGATTCTAAATGCCAAGAAAGAAAGTTCCAATTAGTTTGTGACCTCTCCAGGTAGGTACTTAAATAATTCAAAATAAAACCGGTCACGTGCAAGTCCAACTCAAACATGAAGGGTTCCGTACCATCGTACAAGATTTACCATATTTACTTTTTAAATTTTGTTAATAGGGTAAGAGCGCTCGGACGGAAGCCAAAAAGCACGGGTTGAAGCCACGTATCGTTCATAATTTTTGGTACAAAATTAATTTGTATTGTTGATAGTTACTAATTGACCGCCAAATTATCCGTTACTACAGATAGTAGTAATACACAGTCTGTCAATATATCGACTATTTGACTAGGATGGATAAAATACAGTCCGCTGATTGATATACGGACGGATGGACCGTGCAGTCTTTGTAACAGGTATATCTACGAGTAAGATGTACTAATGATTACCTACTATCTAGTGGGTCTTATTAACCAAAAAAATTAAAACTACGCTCCGCGCATTAAGATAGGGACTGGCGGCCATTGTACTGACGTCATACTAGCCGTTCAAAAAAACCCTATCAAACCCTGTCTGCAAAAAGACGAAGAATGCTAACTCTACGTAAAAATAAATTTTACGTGCGGGGCTTATTTATATAATAATATTGAAGTATTTTTTATATGGACTCTATTATGCCTATTAATAATTGTACTGAAAAATATATTAAAAGTTTTATAGAAATATTTCTTCATGTACCTTTATAAAACATGCCATAGATAACCCTAATTTCAAATGTAGAACACCGTTGCAGTGACAATAAATTATAGACACACAATGAACAAACTGTAGCATCCCTTACTCAAAGTACCACTCAAAGGATTACTGTTCGATATTCAAATCGTTACAACTGATTGGTTTATTTAAATAGGACTTTATTGGCTGTGCTTGATGTGGCTAATGACCTGATAACGTTCGACATTTAAAATTAAAAAAAAAAACTCATTTTAAAATTAGGAGTTAACTTACATCCCTTATAAGACGATATTATTTAATGGTTTCAAAATGAAATTTAATAATTAATTTTATATCAACATATTTTCTACATCTTTATTAACATTTGTCATTAAACTGGAAAGTAACAAAAATCTTTTAATAGTTACATTATAAAAATTTATACAAATTCAAACATGAAACAGTTATAATTTAAAAGATAATTCTGCTCAAAAACTTAAACAAAAGTGAAAACACTAGTACAAAAAATCGCCTGCAAGTCTTCAAAGAGGTAAAAAGGATTTCAGTGAAAGTGCATTAAAAATGAGCGAGCGTGAAAGAGACGCAGCGCTACACTAACGTAATTGTATCTCTTTCTAGTACTCTTTAAGAAAATGGTTTTATGAATGGAGAAACTTTTTCTTTTTTTTCACGCCATTAGCCTGCTGAGGAACGTTATATACTTGTTACTTCTTTTAGTGAAAGTTGTTTGATCTTTTTTGTGGCCAATACCTCAATGAATGTACATTCTTACTTAACATAATAAAATTACTACTTACTTTAAAAATTCTTTAAAAATACTTCAAAAAAAGCGCGTACACCTTCCTTAAAGGCCGGCAACACTCCTGTGATTCCTCTGGTGTTGCAAGAGATTTTAGGCGGCGGTGAATACTTAACAACAGGTGACCCGTACGCTTGTTTGTCCTGCTATTAAAAAAAATTTTTTTTTCAAAATTACTACCGAATATGATGTGAAGTTTCTAATATTATTATCAACCTTTCCTGTACAGATGGTGCAAAATAGTTGTTGCTTTTTAAATATAATATATTTTAATTAAATATAAAACCTACGAATGTTATAAGGCATAGTTATTATTCTTAGTGAAATCACAGAAATACAGACTAAAGCTTCAAGAATCAAAAATTGAATTTTTAAATATCGAACATTGAGCGTTGATAGGAATAAGCAATTTGAAAAGAGATTGCGTTCTTCAACGGCCGCGGCCGCGCGTCGCGACGCTTGCGCACCCCAAATATTACACGCTACAGATAAATTATTGGAAACTCACATAGAATAATACGCATAAATTTATCTATACATTAATAGAAAGGGTTTTAATAGCCTATAAATCAGCATTTTAAACAAAGCCTAGTCAAATTCTGTACAATGGGACGAGCTCATTGTGCATAGAGTATAGACACGAGTGTATTTTTTGTTGCCATAAAGCGTGAAATGTTTGTTTTGTTAGCGGTGTGTAGAAATGTTTATGGTTTTTTTATTCGCCGATATTTGATCAATACTCGATGATTGGGTGTGTTGTGTTCGCAAATATTTGAGTTTGTATCGTATGTGATACTTGAGTTTATTTTGCTCTAGGCATAAATATTATATTAATAAATAAATAATAAAAAAAATCAATTGAAAACTTTGAAAATTATCAAATCTTATATTATGTAAAGACATTACTTATTTTATATAAAAAAAAACCTCGACTGATAGCGTTGTACAGAAAACTGACTTTGTATACAGCATTTGGAAATTTATACGTCTAGATAGAGTCTCTTGCTGTTAGACAACCGATAAAAATTGGCCAGGAATATTAGTTTAATGTGTGTGACATGCTCACACTAGCGATTTGTATCACACTTTGTGTTAGTGTGCGTGAATCGCTCAAAATAGAGGTTAGTTCTAAACTCTATATTTTTCGACGTTGTCACAGCTGTCATAGTCCATCTATTGCAAAAGTGATAGGGATGTATTCAAGTTTAGTTAAAGCAACTTATCAAATGTTATGAGTTGCCCTAAGTGTTAATTCCGCTTATTATTCAACGTCTTTAGTCAACGTCTCCTGATGATGCCTCGTGTAGAGGCAAAACAAATGGAGAAATGTATACAAGACTATTTTTTTAATTCACAAAAGCATGGATGAAGTGTTGGGTGGTATTTAAACATTATTACAAATTTATAAAATTGATTAAAGTTTATACTTTTAATATTAAATAGTTATTGATTACTAAAAAGCGTAATTTGTGTGTTTCTAATTTGTATTTTTGAGTTTAATTTATGTTATTAATATTGATGAGATATTATGATGAATTCGGTAGGTACCATAATAATCTAGAGCTTACAAGAAGGATGTTACATTATTTAAGGCTTCATTTAAGTCCAAATTTATTATAGGACAAACATTTATAACCTTGAAACAAGTACGCACGATTAGACTTTATATGTTCATAAGTGTAATTTCTTTGAAAGTGTTATAGATATTTTTTGGTTAGATTTTCAAATGCTACCTTGTCTCTAGGGCGATGCATATGCGTTTCAACAAGATCCCAGATAATTTACAAAACAAAACTTATTCAAAAGAATTTTTAAAAAACGTTTGTGTGGTAAAGGTTACTATAACATAAATGACATTCTTAATTATACCAGAGATTGGGAATGAACCGACCGCCCCCAGGCTGTTAAATAACAAGTTAAATTGTACAATATTATATTGTAAACATATTTTTTGATAAAAAAAGCCCACTGAGTTTGTTGCGCCCATTCTTCTTAGGACTGAGGCATTCGTTTTGGAATGGCTGGTAGTTTGTGACTTTCAATAGGTGATGTCACATCCTATTTTGAATAATAATACATATTTGAATTTACCCTTGTCAAACACTATATATACTCGATCTAAAAATTTGTGTAGAAAATCGACTTACAACAACCCCACGTGTCTAAGCCACTTTAACAAGACTTAGATAGCTCTACTCGACCACATGCTTCACAAAGGGTCAAAGACTTCTTGATCTCACAATATGATCAATAAATCTTACCGAAAGGGTTACTTCATTACAAGCAAATGGCTCCCATAGATCGTATCGAAGGGCCCGATCACAAAAGATGAAACTTCCGGTTCGCCGCACGCATTGTCAGTTTCATATCAATATACATTCATAATAAGAAATTTGATTACATCTATTTATAATAGCGTCTGAATCAAACAGATGGTATCCTTTTGTTTTGCGTGTCTAGGGTTCCGCACCTCCATAGGATAAAACGGGATCACTTCGGCTTCTGCCTGCTGTTTGTCAAAACTCTTTTTCCTTTAGAGCTACACGTTCAGTCTCGTTCTTTTACTAGCTTTCCTTCCCAATGTCTTTTTTTATGTTCAGCTGATGGTAATTGATACGCCCTGCCCATTACAAAGCAGTGCCAACACATAAGATGTTACGTCTCATTTGCCCAGTAATTTCACTAGCTACGGCGCCCTTCAGACCGAAACACAGTGATGGTTACACATTACTGCTTCACGGCAGAAAAAGGCCGTTATGGTACCCATAATCTAGCCGGCATCCTGTGCAAAGGAGCCTCCCACTATCTTTACGTCCTCCTCGACACAATTCAGATTCAAATCCGAATATTTTTATTCAAAATAGGAAATGAAATCACTTATTGCAATTGAGAAACTAACACCCATTCTAAAATATATGCTTCAATAAGAACGGGTGCAAGAAACTCAGCGGAAATCTTCTTTTTTATAAAACGTCGTTAAGATTAAATTTATTTAAATAGCCTAATGACGGTCGCTTCATTCCAAATCTGTGATATCATTGAAAGTCATTTATGATAAAGTAACCTTTTCCATTAATATTTGAACATTAACCCAGGAAAGGGACCTGGGTTAAAAATCTGGGTCCCAAGATCTTTTATTTTACTTAGTTCTTGTTGAAACCATCACCAAAATTATAATACAATTATATGTTAAGGGAATAGAAAATGGGACTAATCAATATTCATATTCGTAAATGTCAGATTCTTAAAAGTACTTTGTTCACAATGATGAAAAAGTAACGAAACACTCCTTGGATTGGTAATTTTAAAGGGAATTTGGCGGAAACGTTACATAGAATGCACTACGCATGAGAAATCCTCACACAAGTCCAAATTAGAGATAAATTTTATGATTTATTTTGTTTATTTTTTTATTTGATAAATACTACAGCACATTACATAACTTGCTAGCTAGGTTCATATAATAAAAAAGATTGGCCAACGGAGAATTAGAAAACCTAAGACATCGATATACCTAACTAAATAAACCCGAAAGGTAGATAAACTTCAGCTGTAGTAGGATTCAATTACAGATTTTTTTTTTATGGAATAGGAGGACAAACGAGCGTACGGGTCACCTGTAGTTAAGTGATCACCGCCGCCCACAATCTCTTGAAACACCAGAGGAATCACAGGAGCGTTGCCGGCCTTTAAGGAAGGACAATATACATTAGTATTCGGAGTTATAAAGCAATATGAAATAATTTCGTAAGAACCCACTATTATAAGTGGGGTATCTGACATATTTAAATATTCTCAAAGGAAAAATAATTTTCTGAATGACCAAAGTGATTTAAGAAATTGTCTTGTTTAAGAAATCAAGATAAACATCTTATTAAACATATGAGAGAAAAACTAATGTAAAAAAACAAAGTGCGTTTACCAACGATAGGTATAGAGATATAAATACTGCTAAGCCTAAAATACTCATAACTACAAAATAAAGTATAATCAAATCAAATCAAAGCAATGAAATAAAATCAATTACACTTTATTCATTACGGTCATTGAAATTTATAAATCTCAAAAGTTATCGTTTTTGCTATTTACCACCACTTCAACGAAAAGGTTGAGTTTTAATGAGAAGAATTGGCAAGAACCTCATTTCCACTCTTTTAAATCAATATTAACAGATTTATCGTTATACAAGTTATTATAATTCCAATCAATGTAAAGTAATTCAACAAAAAATCTCGAACGTGGAAATTCAATGACTTCACGAGTAAGTTAAAAATATAATTCATTTAAATTAATAAAAATACGCAAAAGTTATTGAGTACAGTAGATGCATAAAGTTATTATGAGAGCATTTTGAGTTTAACTTGATAGTTGATATCTCGCATACTATGATGATCCACTGCTGAACGAATTTATTTTCTCTTCGACTACATTCGGGCTGAATTATTATGCTATCCGTACTTTAAGACCGTGTCACATTACCTAATTGTGAACATTGTTTTTTTTTTCTATCCGAGAAATAATAGAATATTACAATAAAATATTTTCTTACCTAGTCGAAAATATTTAAGTGAAGACCATTTCATATTCGATTGAAAAAAAGTAGTAGTTCAATAATTTTTTTGACCTAAGTTAATACGTTAACAATACCGTCAACGTCACAGACATATATAGTTATTTATAGATTTAAATTCAATAAAGACACGTAAAAAATCGTTTATCAATAAAATTCTGACTTTAGAGATATATTTTAAAACAAGGTTCCTCTAATTTGTCGTAGATTCCAGTAATAGACCTTTTTTAATTATAATATGACCTATGTGGAAGTTACTCGCAGAATGGCTAATGAACTAAAACAAACCTCCTTCCCTTTTGAAGTCGGTTAAAATATAAAAAACAATGTGTTATTATTTTTATTTTAACAAGCACGGGCTTTGTTTATATTATGCTTAAACAAACACTTCCTTGCACGAGTCTTTTTTTTTTATTCTGTCGAACGAACCCTAGAACTAGCAACTGACATCTGTCAACGAGGCATACACAACTACTACAGCACAAACCTTCGTAATCCATATTAATAAAGCCAATTCATCAACCCTGAAAAACGTTACCATAACAAAGGTACCCCTCGAAAATAAATAATAAACTAGAAATTATATGCAAATTCACGACCCATGGGTTTCTATAGAATTAACCCTTTCACTGCATGGGGATAAAAAATGGCTATAATTTATTCGTTGGAAGATAGCTGAGTTTATGGCATTCAAAATAGTTTGTGTTTAGTGTTCAGACGTGTTAGTGCTTGTTTTTTAATTGTGCAGTGATTTTTTGTGTCAATGTCTATGTAGGTATACATTCTTGAGTATAACAGTTATTTATAATCTGTGTATTTTTGCTAACGACATGGTTGTACCGATGGTGCTGCCCCCACACTTTCTCGACTGCAGAAAAAGGAACTGTTTTAGGATTCAATTCTATTTTATGGCCAATCATATAAAAATTAATAAAAATTAATATATAATTATAACCATCGACCTTAAAAATAAAATATTTTAGTTTTAATTAGGTTATTTAGCATATTATCAATAATCTTTAACTACTTATCTTCCTCCAATTATTAGCTATAAGATAAACGTTAAAACCTTAAAAGTAACTTTGATTTGATTTAAATCTAGGTAAATAGGAACTTAAGAATAATAAGAATTGATAATTTAATTTAATTTAATTGATACAAGCAGTCATCAACAATGCAACTGAGCTGATATTAAATCTACTAGAACATAAATGAATAAATATATAAGTTATAAATTCTCAGAAGAACGACGAACAGGAAAAACTGTAAAATCTGTCTGTTAAAAACTACGTTTAAAAATAACTAGAGACTACAAGTCTAAAGATAAATCTAAAGGTTTTTTTTTATGAAAATAAGGGACGAGACGAACAGGACGTCCAGCTGATGGTAATTGATACGCCCTGCCCATTACGATGCAGTGCCACTCAGGATTTTTGAAAAACTCCATAAAGTTCTGAGTGGCACTACAACTACGATCGTCACCTTGAGACATAAGATGTTAAGTCTCAGTTGCCCAGTAATTTCACTAGCTACGGCGCCTTTCAGACCGAAACACAGTAATGCTTACACATTACTGCTTCAAGATAGAAATAGGCGCCGTTGTGGTACCCATAATCTAGCCGGCATCCTGTGCAAAGGAATCTCCCACTGGTAAAAATTAACGATTAAAAAAGTAACTTTGATTTGATTTAAATCTAGGTAAATGCCAGCAAAAATTCCAATTAGAATTAATGTGCTCTCTTATTGACAAAAAATCATAAGTGCCGTATGAACTCCGTATTCTATTTCGAAATACAAACAATAACCTAATGGATCTGTAACTTGATATATTTGACGATACATTTTCTTGTGACTTCTATATACAAGATATACGAAATAACAAAGGACCTAAGCGTGGTAAATTCACAGTGAAAATACACTTTATTTCAAAGCTTTTAGGTAGGTTTTTGCGTGTTTTGTTTATGTCGGTTGTGTTGTTATGGATGGATATGTTAGCACATGTTTGATCGATTGACAACATTTGAGGGTGGAGTCTATATCACCCCCAACAAAGCTAGTTTACAATATTCGGTAAAAATGGCCAACGATTTATAATATCCTTTTCGTAAGTCTCGATAAACCTGCACAATGAAGTATTTCAACAGTTTTGGTGATATTTTAAATTGATAGAAATAAGTATAATAAGAAGTAATTTTAAAAATATGCTATCCTAATACCGCACTAAACTATAATAATTATGGTGTTACTTATATTTTGGGTAATATCCGTTTATTGACGTTTTTTTAGATCAATCACTACCAGCACTTTGTCAGAGAAGAAACGGCGCAATCTCTTGTAACTTCAGTATTGAAAGAGTGTTGGTTATTTTTTTAATTTCACAAACCGTAAGCGATTGGGATGCGGTTTTTATCTCGGTACTAAAATAGTGTTGGAGTAAAAAATTGTGTTTGTTATAAATATACAGTTAAAAATATAGTTAAAAATATATAGTCAGAATATTTAAATACACTTTAGTAGGAATCAAACATATTTAAAATAAAATAGATGTTAGTAACAGATAATAAAATACACGTTCAAGTTCACAATTCAATTTCAAATAAAAATATAAATTTAAAATAAACCATCAACCATTTTTTAACGGTTTTATAATAGCATAATAGCTGTAAAGGTAAATGTATACACTTTTATAATAAAGTCCCAGCCACTGTTCAGGCGCTATCTACAAATAAATTTAAATGTTTGAATAAAAAATGGCTCTGTCGTAAGTCCTACTACTCCACTAATATCTAAGTGATCGGAAAGCCTGGGAGTAGATTATGATTATTTTATAGGAATAGCAATGAAAGTACAATATTGTATATTTTATTTAAAAGAGCGCAAAAAATGAATACTGGGAGAGTTCTTGCGCTGCTTCTTCTCTCTCAGCGCTCTCAGCTTGTTTCCGAAGCGCTAGTAGTATCTAATATATTAGAAATGACATGAAAAAGAATCTAAAGGAATCAATTTTGAGAAAATAAATATAACATCAATTGTTTTCTCAGAATCGAACTTTTTCGATATTGATAGATAAAGCAATTATTGTAAATTATTTTAACTATTTCAAAAATTTTTTTTTTTCATTATTCGTCAGAAATCGATAAAAAGAATAAAAATCTGTTCAAGCTTGTGCCAATACAGCCCTTTTATAGTATACCTCACATGACATCGTCAGCTCAATTCAAAATTTGGATTGCCAAAAATGTTTTGTTTTCAGACTTTTTCCCTATATCTACCTACTTGAAGTATAAGACGGTTTTAATTTCCAAATTTCATTATTCTAGGTCAGCGGAAAAACCCTATAATTTTGATTTCCTTGAGAGTGTCGAAGGATACGTTTCAGCGGCAAAAACAATTGGGAGGCTTCTTTGCACAGGATGCCAGCTAGTTTATGGGTAACACAACGGCGCCTATTTTTGCCTTGAACCAGTAATGTGTATTGTGTTTCGGTCTGAAGGGCGCCGTAGCTAATAACATTGTTACAAGCAGTTTAATATAATATAATTTAAATAAATAATATTATTTAGTTATTACGTAGTGTCAAAATAAAACATATTACTTAAGACGACAAAATATAAATATTAGTTCTTCGCTACGGTATGAAGGTTTTTATTACAAAAAAAAATGTATGGTTTAAGCCAAAATATAAAAAGGTTGGTATTGATTCTTTCCCAGTCCCTATACGGCGCTTACACACTACACATAAGGGTCGCGCGTGAGGGAGGAACTATCCGATATATCTGTATATATAAATAATGTCGTTCACCCCACCAATACATTCGATTTGCTTCGAGGTAAAACTAATTTAACGATATTGTGATTCTTCATTTCACATAGACGGAAGTAAAATGGTTTTTTAACATAAAACAAATAGCTATGTGATTGAATTTGAAAATGCCTCAGGCCAATTCATCATATTATTCATACAAGCGCTCGTACGTGATTACGGTGTTTTATCGCATCTTTCTTTGAAAAAAAATACTGATAGGTATCTATTGCTTTGTATCTAGGTTTCTATCCAAACAGAAAATATAAAATTTAAGAAACAAATTCTCTATAACCCTCCATATATCTATCTGCTGTTTTGCACAAATTTTACCTGAATTTTGGCCGTTCGTAATTTAGTCATAAGTTGTGACAAACGCGCGCATTTAATGAAGATTCTATATGATAAACATTTATTTCAAAAAATTGTAAGTATTACTCAAAAATACGTATTTCCTATAAGTAGTTTTATGAAATTTCTGCACACTATTTTTCGTTCAATTTTATCGCTTTCTCTTCCTTGTCGTCAACATGTGGTATGCGTTGAAAGAAACAACATGCTTTTCGACGATGTTTGCGTTGACGATTGACAAAACTCTTAATGTCATCAAAATTCATATGTATTATAGTACGAACATATTATTCTTAAATCTTTACGTTTTTTTTGTTTGGTGAGAATCTTATGGCTGTGTTAAGTTTGATATTCTCAGAGAGATTAATATAATCCGGCCGTGCGTTAATATGAAAACAGGCGGCCATCTTAGTGACAGTATAAGCACATTAGTTCCTGAAATAATCTTCTAAAACCATCAGTAAAAAGTTCAGTTTGCAAATTGAAAACTCACACTGGGCTTTAAAACTAGATCGCTTTACGCAAAATAAGTCAAAGTCAAATAAACTTTATTCAATTAGGCTTAAATTAATCGCTTTTGAATCGTTACTATAAATATTTCTTTTAAATTACTGAATCTACCATAATACGTTCAAAAAAGTAGAGCTCTTGATAAGAATGTACAAGAAACTCAACGTCCACTCTTTTAAATAAATTAAAGTTTTTTACAATGGATATAATACACAGGATAAAGTAGTTTAAAAGGTGCTACTTCCAAAATATGAATCATGATAAAAGCGTTTAAAATATCAAATATTTCATAAAAAGTAATAAAGACTTAACTGTATAAATATAAATTATCGTATATTGGATCCATCAACCTTTAGAGCTTGAATTCATTGTTTGTGTAAGGATCGAGGTCGAGTAGGTATCATAAGCAGCACTCGTTCACGAGTAGACGCATGGAACAGCCGTTCCCTTCGCACATATTTGAGGGAAGAACACGACCCGGTATATGACGCCTCCGCAAGCAATACCATTTTAAGCATTGATGTATAAGTACTCTGGAGGCGTCATGTTGTGAAAAATATCTTGAAATTATTCAATTTTATACCTATACCTATACCAAGAGTCATATCGGATCGCGCTGTAACGCAATAATTCAATCAGACATAGACAAAATAAAAAAAATTTAAATCAAATTAGGAAGCGATACGTTTATAATGTGCAATAGTTTATACAAAAAATAATAATAAAGGATGAATTGGACGTAGTTCCTGAAAAACGTTCCAAGCCACAAACATCACATTTCAAGGAATTCGTGTTTTAAAGTATAATAAATATCAGATTCCTCAGCCTCATTTAAAGAATGACAGTACCTAAGGCTGCCATTTTTTGTGAATCCGTTAATATGAATCATGTGACCAGGTTTGTGTTCTTAACTTAATTTCGACATGATTGTGGTTTGGAATGTTTTTCTGGAATAACGTCCAATTGTGTAATGCAATGCGGCGCCGTGCGGTGTGGTGCCGCACGGTGGAACATGCTATAATGTGCACGAACCTTAAGAACTTCATTTAGAACCTGACCTCAAATCACTACGACTTTCAACCAGCAGAGACTTATATTAAAACTGAGAGAGTAATTTTAATAATAATAATAATACAATTTATATAATTACAGACACTCAAAATAGTGTTTATAGTACCTACATAAAATTGTGGTAGTTTGTTTCAGTATACTAATTTTTAAATTGATATTTAAAACTTTTGCGTGTCTGTCCGTCACATAACCCAACCACATTTTAATGCGTTTAAAATAAATTTTACTGTTTTATCTACATTAAAAATACCTACATATTTAATTGCTTTATACTTATGAATATTATTTGCGCCTATAATTGAATTAATATTCAAATTGTATTTTTGTCTATATTACTGTTTATTTTTTTGGTGCAATAAATAAATAAATAAGGCTAAAACAGAGGCAACATTGTATTCCAAAACGCTTTTGATAATTCAAATTTAAAATTCAAATATTTTTATTGAAAATTCAAAATCACTTATTGAACGTCAAAAACCATTCAAAATAGACTGCCTCAGACCTGAGAAGAACGGGCGCAAGAAACTCGGCGCAATTTTTTTTTTATAAAAATATGGATTTCAATGTAATATCGTACAATAAAAATTTATAATTAAAAAGCCTGAGGGTGTCCAATTCATTCCGAGTCCGTGGTCATTAATCATTAACTAAATATACGAATTTATCAAATCAAACAAAACCACGGACTGAAAACATCAAAATATTGTTAAAGCAACGAAATTTATAGTATAGACGATGATTAAAAAAAAGCATTCAACGCCATAAGACATATATTATGTTGAATAACGTTTTATATGTCAGTTTTAAATTATTGTACTTCTACAAATTAACTACAAATGCGACATGTCCACGTAATTGTCCTAAAAAGGGATACAAAGTTTTTCGCTTTTAATTCACTTCTTAGATAATGGATAAACATTACTACCAGTCTGTAAGCCTAAGGCCATTAGGCCTCTAAAGAATAATTTACTTACAAAACATATCGTTTATTAAGTCAAAGTCAAAAAATCTTTATTCACTGTAAAACTTTATAAGTTATTTAGTGCAAGTCAGGATGAAGTACAAAAGTTACAATAGCATTCAAATGTGTATAACAATATTCTTTAACAAAATTTAGAACATTAATTCCAACTATCTTTATCATTCAAATAATCTTTCACATTTTAATAGGCCTTAGATGTTAATTTATTTTTTATGACTAATATTTTAATTTCATTTGGGAGTTTATTATAAAATAATTTAATATTAGACCATAAATTAAATGTCGGTATATTATTTTTAAATGGTATGCATATGTAATAAAATTTTCTTTACACAGAATTCTGAATTCTCACCACTTAGTTACTCTATAAATATTTTGTTTCATTCAGGAATTTTTGTAAAAGAAATGAGCAGGATGTTAGATACATTTATAAGAAAATTAAAAGAACTAAACATTTTAACTTTTTTAATGATACCACAGATTGGAAACTCGGGCTGTTTAAGTAATAAATTTTACTGTAGCGATTCTATAAAAAAAAATCCAGGTATTCTCAGGTCTGAGGCATAAATGTTGACGTTAAATAAGTGATTAAAAATCATGTATCGAATAAAATATTTTGAATATCACAGTTTTGATAAAACTTTTACCATTTAGCGGTAAAAAAACTATTACTTTTCTGCTTCAAACTATCTGTTATCCATTTCTGCGCTAAGGAGTTGCATAATTTTTTGCTATAAGAAAAGTTTAATCCGGTCTCAGACTAAACAAACTTTTAAATAATGATTTAAGGGAATTTTGATTCACGTATGTGTGGGGTTGTATGAGCCTACATACAAGAGAGCAGTGGTTGTTAATTAATGGATGACATAAATGTTCTTATAAAGACAGATTAAAAATCGCATTTAGGAAATAGCAGATATGGGATTACGAATAAATAACCAATGTCCAAATAGGAGGACGAAACCGGATATTCATCACATTATTGTAATTTATCACCGCTAAAAACCGTAATGTACCACCGAAATACCAGACAAAATATTAAATATTCAAATATCATCTCCAAATCCAAACGTTAAGTAAAAATTTTAAAACCATAAATAATACCTACTCACAAAGTGGCCATTTATACAGTTCAACTGTATTTCAAAAAGGCTATTTTTGTAAATACCTCGAAAACCGAAAAAAATGTATTTACCTTTTCGAATTTTGCAAGGTGAAAGCATTATAACTATATTGTCTTATATCTACGCAGATATAAGATAAGCTCGCAAAGAAATAATATAAAAAAAAATCGGTTTATTAATGATTAAAAGTGAACACCTACCATCAAGATCTTATGGATGCAAATTTTTAGATCAACCTCTCGCACTAATAAGGATTAGGTCCTTGTAAAAAGCTTACGTAATATTTAAATTAAAGTTACAGTTCTGTATCAGAATTGGTTAAATATAGGAACCTACTAAACCTATATTTTATATGAAACTAGCTAAACCAGCAAACGTCGTATTGCCATATAACATATTTAAAAAAAAATCTATTATTTAAATTTTGATGCAACCGATTCTCAGACCTACCAAATATATCGTACTTCAATTATTGTATTCGATTGCCATCTTGCAACCAAATTGGTGATACAAAAATAGTTGTAGATCGTAGAAGGGAGAAATTTTAAATTTGTATGCATTTTTCAATGCTAAATCATAATAAAAAAATAAATAAAAAAAAAAATGTCAAAAAATGAAAAAAAAAAATGGGCTACCCTTAATTTTTAGGGGGATGAAAAATAGATAGTAACCCATTCTCAGACTTACTGAATATGCATATAAAATTTGGTAAAACTCATTAAAGCTGTTTCGGAGGAGTAAGGTAACTAACATTGTGACACGAGAATTTTATATATAAGATATATTTTTTTCTTGTTAAATGGTAACATTATTAAAATAAAAAATTATAAAACGTCTCTTAAAAAAGTACCTATGTAAAGTTTTTAACGTTAACTTAACTAAAAAGTTACATTGAAAACTTACCAAAGTCCCTCGAGCTTAAGTTGAACGCGCCGCGGAAATTATAAACACATAAAATCTAATTTGTAACTTTCAATTCCAATATGAAAGCACAGATAAAAGAAAATTTGGAAAGTGGAGACGTCCCGAAGGAAATTCGAGAAAATGGTCGTCTCCATTCGACGTACGAATAGCGAATGTACAAAACTACGCTACAATTTCCACAGAAAACTGTACTGGCTGCGCTGGGTAAAGGGAAGGGTGGTTTTTCCTTCGAATTTCATAAGTATCTACCTTTCTTTATATCTGAGCGCAAGAACTACGCTCACCCCTTGAGAATACGTCGTGAGACTTGATCGGGGATCTCTTGTGCGTTTGCAACAAACGACTTACACAAGCGCGCGCCATTTTGTCATCTATGGTCATGCAACAAGAACGACAATGACTTATCGATGTTTCTCTACATATGCCGTTACGTTACCCACGATTTTCTAGTAAGGCAACGGTAACATAGATAAAATGTATTGGGTGGTGAGTAGAAATATATTTATATATGTAGATTCGTGTAGGTTCGAATAAGATACGGTATGGGCTTCGTTTCACGTGACTAAGGAGCGCTTTTTATGAGTGCGTATAAAATGAAAAGGGTATTGCGTGGTTCAACGTGAATTTTGATGCAATATGCCCAACGTTAAACAACCACTAAATTCGGCTTTCATTTATGCGCTATTTTATACCGTTCTGTTTATTTTATATCCGATTTTATTGATAACAAAGCCGAAATTACTCATAAAACTTCAATGGGATTAATGAGCGAAAATTCTGTGAAGTGTTAATTTTTACGCTTGAAGGGAAGGCGATCGGGTATAAAGTGTACGCTTAAATAATTTTATGGGTCCTGTTATTGAGGCCAGAAAATTTAGTTCAAAGCGGAATATCGGAAAATTTACAGCAACGCAATTTAGGGTCCAATACTCACATCGATATCGTAATCATGTACTTAAAATAAATGCGTCTTAAGTACCAAATGATTCTGCAAGCAACAAGTTTCATTCATTCACGGGCAAGGGAGAAAGCAATCCAATTAGAAAGGGAAAGAGAGGAATTTAAAAAGTGAACGCCCGGAAAGTTAGGCGGGAAAGAGCCGTGCTAATAACCTGTTGCTTCAGTTAAATTAAATATCACTAGACCCGTATGAAACACTATCGATAGTCGATATTCTACTTTTAAATGAATTTTCTTGAGTGTCGCGTCAAAATAAGATTTATTGACGGCTTAGTCTGGCTTCATAAAACGCCCTCCAAATAATGCGTCTACTAACACTACTGCAGGTTTCATTTTTCTGTTGGATCTGTTCGATACAAGCTCGCCCCATAGTGCAGCACATTTATCATTTCACTATAATTTATAAGCCGCCTTCACCCACCCCGTACGAGTGATATCTCGAAATATCGATAACGTAGAACGCTGACGTAGCAGACACCCCTACGCTACTCCTTGACATAGTGAGAGAATGAAACAGTACAACAAAAGACATTCGGCCAGAGCGAGAGAAAGCACTATACCGCGACGAGATAAGTGTTCTAATTTATACTCAAATTGCGAACGTCGTCACGAGAACCACGTGCTAAATAACCTTTTCATAATTTAAACGGCTTATAAGCGTGCTTTATACACAATCAATTTTGTGCTTTACACTCCAGTGTTTGGGTTTAAAGTGGAGTTACGTTAAAAATCAGCGCTGTTGCCTTAAAATTTTACATTTTTGAAAACGAAGCACGAGCTTCCATCCACAGCCGCACAACTTTGTTTCATATTTATATACCAGTAGAGTTTCATTTAACATGCGCTGAAAAGTTTGCAAATTAATACATCAGATTTTAAAAGAAAGCCGTGCATACTAACTAGGGTTGTGTCAAGGTTAAATGGCTGAAGGTATTTTATTATCAAGTCGGTTACTGGGTTAACTGGCTCTCTTAGGGGTGAACTCCACGATATAATTTACCGTCGTTATCAAATCATTTGTGACTCTTTGTTTATTTGCATGCCAATTTACTTCCTGCTCTGTATAATTTGGGAAATTACGAGGGTAAATATCTTGTAGGAAATGGAATTGATTTGAATTTTATTTGTGTTCCATAACGCCATACTTGCATACGACTTAGACTGGCTTAGATATCGTTTCCTTGGTACTCTGAATTTTTTTTTGTTAACGAAACCATAACTTATTTTCTAAAATAAAATAAGTTTTTGTTTTATTTAATTTTTAGCTTTTAGCTTAATTTACTTAATAATGTTATGTACTTTGGTATGATTGATTCCGATTAGATTTGATATAGAAATAATCGCATCTTATAGATGACCAAGGTGTTAAGTTGAAAATAATATCATAAGCCATGGAAACTTATTTTGAAATAATATCAAAAAAATGTAGGTGTTTATACTTAGGTTGATTCAATCTTATATCAAGAGCCTTAAGAAAAACTTATGAGAAATAACTCTCCCGCTCGGTAAACATATTTTGTTATTTGGACTGAATTATTTTCTTGATTGGAAAATATTTTCGGAAATAATATATTTGGAGGACGAACGTCACCTGATGTTAAGGAATCACAGGAGCGTTGCCGGCCTTTAAGAAAATTATACGAGCTTATCATCCTGGATCACCGCACAGGATAGCTCATTCCACAGTTTTCTTTTACGTGGAAGAAATTTCCTTGAAAACCGTACTGCAGAGGTCCGCCATACACCCAGATGGTGGGGTAATATCTTGGTGGCGTGTCGTTGGCAGCAAGAATTAGGCACTGTCATGTGACTTTTGGAGATGTATAATTTGAAAACGTTGGATAAAAATATGTCTTAACAATGTTGTTCGATCATTAAATTTAATAGATAAAGAATCATTTAAGTTGTGGTATTCTGACAAAAAACTCCTTAAAGAATTAATATGTAGAGATTACTTTGTGTATATACATACTACATGTTAACTGGATGTTTCAAAATATTTTTGGAATTAATCGTAGGAACAAGGAAATGATTCAATTTATATGATGCATTCTTAACCAGTGGGAGGCTCCTTTGCACAGGATGCCGGCTAGATTATGGGTACCACTACGGCGCCTATTTCTGCCTTGAAGCAGTACCTAATATAAAAGCATTACTTTGTTTCGGATTGAAGGGCACCGTAGCTAGTGAAATTACTGGGCATATGAGACTTAACACCTTTTGTCTCAAGGTAACGAGCGCAGCTGTTGTAGTGCCGCTCAGAATATTTGGGGTATTTCAAGAATCCTGAGCGGCACTGCAGTGTTATGAGCTGGGCGTATCAATTGCCATCAGCTGAACGTCCTGCTCGTCTAGTCCCTTATTTTCATAAAAAAAACGCTGCATCATCAGAACAGTGACAATAATACATTAAAAATAGCTTATACCAGCATCACACACCTTTCAAACCACATCATAAAAAGGACATTATCAAAATAGGAATAGCTGAGGAAAATTCTAAAAGTATTTATTTATGCAACTGTTCTGTAAGCGGTATTAAAACACGAATGTGGTTTTATCACACGAGGAGAAGCCGAGTGTGATAATAGCATCACATGAGTGTTTTAATAACTAATTATCAACAGTTGCATACAAGACTTTATCTACACCCATGCTTTAAATCCTCAATTAAAGATTCTAAAACAGTTAACTTATTGTCAATATTAAAACACCCAATGTCCTAATAACCATTATATCATCCAAACGATTGTTGTAATGAAATTCAGTACAACATCATATCATCCGTTTTCATATTTTACTTTGGATGATATTATGGTTACGAGGACTGGGTTTTTTAATGTTAGCAGTAAGCTAACTGTTTCAGAATCTTTTATGGATTCATATTATGGGTGTAGATAAAGTCTTGTATGCAACTGTTGATAATTAGTTATTAAAACACTCATGTGATGCTATTATCACACTCGGCTTCTCCTCGTGTGATAAAACCACATTCGTGTTTTAATACCGCTTACAGAACAGTTGCATACAAGACTTTATCTACACCCATAATATGAATCCATAAAAGATTCTGAAACAGTTAGCTTACTGCTAACATTAAAAAACCCAGTCCTCGTAACCATAATATCATCCAAAGTAAAATATGAAAACGGATGATATGATGTTGTACTGAATTTCATTACAACAATCGTTTGGATGATATAATGGTTATTAGGACATTGGGTGTTTTAATATTGACAATAAGTTAACTGTTTTAGAATCTTTAATTGAGGATTTAAAGCATGGGTGTATATAAAAATTATAGTTACATTTTTGCAAAATAGTGGTAAAACGGCAATGCTACATTTTAGTGCTTACAAACAAAACAATAAAATATAATTTATCAAAAAAATATTATAATTAGGACACAATTATTATCATTAAAATTTAGTTAGATTTATATAATCATTGTTTTTTATATAGTTTGGATTATGATTACATTCAAATTCAAATATTTTTATTCAAAATAGGTTGTAATATCACTTATTGAAAGTCAAAAACTACCAACTATTTGAATATGTATACCATAGATTTGAGAAGAACAGGCGTAAGAAACTCAGCGGGCTTCTTTTTTTTTATAAAAAAATCGTTACAATGTAACATCGTACAACAAAATTTATTATTTAATAGCCTGAGGGATGTCGCACCATTCCCAATCTGTATCATTAAGAAAATTTATGTTATAGTAACCTTTACCACACAAAAGTTTTTTACAATTCTTTTAACATTTTCTTTCAATCTTGTTGTAAAAGCATATTCAACGCCCTACAAAAGACTATAAATACAGCTTATAATATTTTATATCCATATAGTGAGGGATCGATGATTCCAGAAATTAAAATCTATAGGTTAACATAGGTAGTTACCTATTTTCTAAGCTGAAAGAACTGCGATCTTTTTGAAATAAAACTAATTGAAATATGAAGTCAGGAATAAAATAAAATTCACATTCATCTAGGTAGTTAGGAGCCCTATTACGAAACATGAACCAATTAGGGAGCGCCCGTTCCCAGTTTCGAATAGAAAAATGTGTAATTCAGTATTTGATAGTGGAGTAAATAATACACATACGATCGGTGGCTCTGAGTATTGTAGTTTAACAAGCAACCCTTGAGATGTCGAAGGGGAGCTTTGTTAGCGCTTCACGCGCAGAAGGTTGTATGTGAAATTATTGCCTCATTTTCTTGCGTTTTCCTAAGCAATTTGGGGTTCCATAAATTTTATAGAATCGAAAATTGATTTTAAGAGAGTCTTACATGGGTTTTCTGTATGACTTACATTGTTCACAATCAAATGACTCAATTTTATTTTAAATTTAATAAAATTCTATTCTAGATGTATTCATATATTCTTGAATTAACAACACAAATTATACACTGTGTTTTATTTTTCATATTTTTCGTTACGTATGTTCTTCTGCTACGTGAGAATAAAACATAAAAAAGCCGTTATCCATTTTATGAATCAAATTACAACTTAGAAAACCTGAATAATGGTTAAAAAACACATAACTAGAAATTTAAACCTTTTGCCCAATATGTCAAAAGATCTCATAAAAATCTACCTACTAATAATATTAAATACTTTTACATAACTTAAGTATGATACATAAAATAAAAACTTAAAGAAATTACAATGAATAATTTTTCATATACGTCATTTTGCATTACAATCGTACATGCTGTCAAAACGACTAGGAAATATAAGAGAAAGAGTGACTGGATAACAAGCACGCACACACATGGGCGCGGCGGCCATCTTGGAACCATTCACTATTGGAAAATTTAGTTTGAGGAATTGGAAATAAAATGGGAATACGTTCTGCCGTTTCAATGCCCTTACATGTTCTTATGAAATGTTCCAACTTAGATTTTATATTATTGATTTATTATTTCAGTTAAGTCTAAAAATAAAAGTCAACAATTTGATTTTACATATAGATAATATTATGTAGAATATTATGCTATAAATAGAGATTTTGGAAATACTAATAACTTAAAAAGAGAAACTGATGATTTAAAAACTAATTAACAACATAGAAACATATTATATGTATCTTTATTTTTTTTTTTTTTTTTGAGAGGAGGAAATACTGTAACGTATTTACGCCCCGGAACGGGGCGTAATATGTCGGACTCGAATGTCCGCGTAAGCGGACACCCCATACCGACTAAAACCTCCTCTGTGCTGTTAGCAGCCCTGGCTTTCACAGCGAAGTAGGACGTGGGCCGTCGAGGCCGCAAAGACTACGCAACAACAGTCGCGGGGCGTCTCCTAAGGAGACTCGAACCTCAGACCGGCTGTGTGCTTGTGGGAAGGAGAGAGAATGAAAATGAAGATGAAATGAAGATGAAAGATGAAAAGGTGATAAGAGCACACTCGCCGGCGAGTGTGGTGATGAGTAATGTATGTAAGTGTGTATGTATGTGTTTATGATTGCATGTATGTATCAAATTCAGTTTTTTTTTTCGGTATCCGTGCCCCAAATATTACCAATCGGAGCAATTTAAACTCCACAGCATGTACCTCCGTACCGTGTGTCTGTCTGTATATCTCTTAAACTACAATAGTTAGACAGCTAAATTTTGCCAGAAAACATACTCTGCCACTGATAATTAAAACAATGATGGCAAATAAAAAAATGCCTGCAATATTAATATTTTTTTTTAAATTTACAAATGTATTCGAAAGATACAAATCATTATATCTTGTACGACTTTGTGACCGGGGTTTTCATGTTAGACCGATTATTAGGCTCACTGGAAGGTTGTTATTTGATCATCTGAGCGTATTGCAATAATAATTCGCCTGATGTGGTTTCCAAGCAAAGATAAATGCACAATCTTCGCTTTATGACAGCATTTCCCGAAGTCGATTTTGAAATCCCGAAATAGAGTCGAAGACCAAGAAGTCCAGAGCTCATTATCACCATTTCAGCCGAAAGACTTATCGCTTAACGCTTATCCAACTTCATCTGGTGATGTTGACCAGATTGTCGCTCCATCATGTTTTGGGCCTACCAACACTGCGTCTTCCGGTACGTGGTCGCCATTCGAGGACTTTAACAACAGACCTAAAAAAAAATATTTTCATCAGACATCGAACCTGCGAACCTATAGGATGCTACTAACAGCAGTGTCGGTAGTAGGCTATAAATATTATAGTTAACTATATTTTGCAATAACCAATAATAAAGTTTAACCGTTTCAACTATTACCTCGAAACGTCGCCTCGGTGGGTTACAAAAGTTGATGGATTTCTTGAGTATAACTTTTTTTGTTTTGATATATAAATGATATATTGTTACTTTAGTAAGACTTCACTGTCCATCCATCTGTCCGTCCGTTTGTCACCTCACTCTATCTCATTAACCGTGATAGTTACACAGTTGAAATTTTCACATATATTACTCTGACACTAAAACAACAAATACTAATAAACATAATGAAAATATATATTTAAGGGAGCTCCCATACTATAAACGTGATTTTTTGCTATTTTTATAAATAATCGTAGGGAACCCTTCGTGCGCGAATCCGACTCGCACTTGGCCGGTTTTTTAAATATAATATTTGCTATGTATTTATATTTTTCATTCATTACAGTAATTAACCAAATGCGAAAGAAACTATATTTTATTGTTCGATATGGGACACTTATAGTCCCAATAATTGAATTTAGTAAATTAAATAACAAGTATATTATTATCTCTATTTTTAAATAAACTGTATCAATAAAATAATGAAATTGCGAATGTTAAGTAGAGTAGTGGTAATTTGTGAGTCGATTTAACAAAACCCTCATTTTTGGGCAGAGCCACGGAAAAATCGAGTATCGACTGAAACAAATGCGGCGAATTCATTCGCGTTGCAGTGATGTGACTGCTTCATCGATAGCGTAATTGTGTAGCGAGAGTTGAATGTCTTGTTTCAAGTAAATAAAAAAATCACTTGCTTGTTATAATTTTTTGTTTTAATACAAGTGGAAGTACTAATATCATGACAGTGTGAAACATATGATCGCAGGCGACAAAAAACATTAAAGAATTAATATACTGTAATCTTAATATATATATATATATTTCTTTTGTGCGTCTGTTGTAACTGAACTCCTCCCAAACGGCTGGACCGATTTTAATTAAACTTTCTGTGTGTCTTTAGTTGGATTCAAGAATAGGTTAGATTCTTAATTGAACTATCTCCTAAACGGCTGGACCGATTTTGATGATTTTTTTGTGTGTTCCAGTAAATTTGAGATTGGTTTAGATTCTCAATTCCGTCCATATAATATAATTCTACTGCTCATATGTATGTTAGTGAACTCCTCCTGACGGCTGGGCCGAATTTTCAAATTTAAGACGTGAGTACAGGACAACGTCTGCCTTATATCTGATTCATTTAATCGAAGGTAGTATTAATATATTTAAATTTTTGTTTCGATTATATTTTTAAACTAACGTCAAGAGTAATTTCACTGAGTGGTTATATTTATCGATAACGTATCTAGTTCTGAATCTCAATATTTAATTTGTCGATAACTTATCGCAACACTATTAGAGGAAACAGGAAATTTCATGGCTGGTATAAATGCTAGCTGTTTTGTTTGTGACGTGGCTTCATCAATTACATCTTGTTACTTTGTAACTTACACGAATCACTTTACATTTTATTTATAAACACTTTTACTTCACTATAAGTAAAGTAGTGATAAAATTAGGCAGAATTTTAACTAAATTTAAACGTATGTGAATTAGATGATACCATTAATATTTATACAATTATAGAACTTAGTACAATTTCTTGCTCGGGTGTTATCACACTGTTTGCAAATATAACTACAATAAATTAAAAATAAATAATTTGAATTTGACAGTTATTAGATTTTAACGTGAATTAGCGATTCAATTTCTGAATATATTTTTTAATCAAATATTTTAATTTTAAATATGTATTTTTGATGTGGTATAAGAATCATGAATACAAAGATTTAAGAATGGTTAAATTCAAAGATGAAGTCTTCGAAGCAATATAAGAAGTAAGAATCAACGGACATACAGGAAGACAGAATAGGAAAGCGAATCTATGGTTACAGTAACCCATTTTAAGTGACAAGTCGTAAACAGAAAGCCACGCTTTGAATTAGCTCCTAAGTATTTTGTATATTATACTAACTAACGCACACATTGGTCCCGCATTATCGCTGTCAGGTTGGCTATACACTAGTATATAAGTCTAAGGCTGATAGCTACTGTAGCTATGGTCAGACAAGTTGGGCCCTGAATGGAAAAGCCTACTATATATAATCCAATTTTCAATGAAAGCGCTAAGCTTTTAAAAGGCAATAAAAAAAGTATAAAACAATTATAACTGTGCATAACACAATAGTTAATGTCAGAGGGATCACATGAGTGCTGTAGGCCTATGACTTTAGCAAGCTTTTTAGGGTTCGTGCGTAGAGGGGCAAAAAACTGAATCTCTATCTCTAGGTCTTCGCGATCTATCTGTCTGCGAGGTTTGTATCTCATAAACCAAAATTCAGCAGATAGGCGCACAAATAACTCCCCCTAATGTCTCTGTGCCGAGCCTCAGTATCACGCATTGCACAAGAATAGTACCACCACATCTCCTCCCGTGGGCATTGAAAAAGACGACTAAGGGATACAAAGAACAGAGGATAGCCAGCAGCATCTTTCCGATAAAGCATCATCATCAACTGCGACCTCCAACCAGCCTAGCAAGCGTGGCGATTATGGTGAAACCCCCCAAAACATGCTGAGACTATAACACCGGGGCCCCCAATCCCCGGCGGCCCAGTTGGTGGTGGCCACTGTAGCAGTCAAATAAGCGACGGGGCAAGGGGTGCTAAGAATCCCCGGGTTCGACAAATGCCACAATAATAAAATAGCCAAAATTTTGATAAAGTTTTGCGGCAATGAGAAACAAGATGTCTAAATCAAATATGCCCGCTAGGAATATATTAAGAATATTATTTTTTCTAGTTCCAGACTCCTTTGCACAGGATGCCAGATAAGTGGGAACCATAGCGGTTTCCATGATGTAATATTTTCCTCCATATTTCCTAAAATAATGTTTATGTTACTATAAATTGATGTCTGGGATTTCTCTTCTTCAAGAAACGTCTTTGAATAACAAAAGCGTATCTACTGGGACTAACAAAAACACAATAAGTGATAATAACGTTTTTCCAAGTGAAATATTATTTGAGAATTTCTTTTAAAAACGAATCCCGAGAGCCGATGACATGAATAAGTGAATAATATTAAACTCACACATAGGGCACGACGTGACGCACACAAGCGCATAACAATGTCACAGTCGTAGGTGAAAATTCAGCGGTCGGTACACCAACCACTGAATGCTATGCTATATTTACTTTGTTTAAGCTATAGCACTACCATAGGTTTAGAATATAGTTTATTTTACCACCCCATTCTTTTTTAGATTATCAGTTAAGAAATTACCAGTACGTCTGTTATTTATTTTATTTTTATTTTTATTTAGGACAGGATTTCCTCCTTAATTCTTTGAATTTTTCTTTTCTTCGAATTATTGCTTTGACCACTTTTTTCTTACGAACACTACGTGGACGGCCAGATCTTTTTCTATCACAAACAGAGGAGATCTCATTGTACATATTAAAAGCCCGGTACACGTGCCCCGTACACATTTTACTAATACCAAGCGTATGGAGAGTTTTAAAAATTGCATTTGGCTCCATACCTATTTTATGTGATGCAATAACAGCGATTCGTTTCTCTTTATCACCACACTCCATTTTAATATCGCAAAATATTGTACAATGTATTGGTGCCAAAATGATTAAACTCAGTGAACAATCACAGAAAAATGATAGATTCCAAATTCAAATGTAATATTTTGTTTATTTTTAGTTGTAACAGTATTTATTTATTTTTGACGACCTGTATAGCCGAGTGGTTAGCGATCCTACCTACTAAGCTAGAGGTCCCGGGTTCGAATCCCGGTAGGTGCAAGCATTTATATGATGAATATGAATGTTTGTTTCCGAGTCATGGATGTTTAAATGTATTTATGTATGTTTATATGTATGTTTATATGAATTTATGTATGTTTAAGTAAGTATATTGTATTAAATATATCGTTGTCTTGCAACCCAAAACACAGGCTATATATGCTTAACTTGGGGCA
This sequence comes from Leptidea juvernica, assembly GCA_949711755.1. Classification (NCBI taxonomy): domain Eukaryota; kingdom Metazoa; phylum Arthropoda; class Insecta; order Lepidoptera; family Pieridae; genus Leptidea; species Leptidea juvernica. The sequence continues at coordinate 9,874,578 of CATIXQ010000023.1, forward strand.
AGATAATTTGTGTAAAAAGTGTGTCAATATAATGTGTCAATTTATGGCCAGACTAGGTATAGTATAGACGAGAATACGTGACCATTTTTGATTTGTCAATGTGTGTTAGCTTGTGGTTTAATATTCAAAGAACTAAGAAGCTAATGCCATCGTGGCTGACTCTTTACGACTTGTCAATCAAAATCGGTTACAGTAACAATATAATCGTTTTCTTTTTATCTTGCTGAATAAAATATTAAAGGAAAGGAAAAGGAACCATTAAATAAAAGACTTGAAAGAAATTGTTTTTGAATCATTTTTACATGTTTATTTTTCATTATCTGTTGAACTAACAGCAAACCTTATGTGGAAATAGAGCTTTATTATACCCTTTCTTCAACACATACGCAGCCTAACAAGGTTTTCTCTGTAAAATCACACACACACATTCAAAATTCCAGCGCTCGCCTATAACTGACTCTTCAGCAAATATCGATTATCTTTTTCTTATCTTAAAAAGATCTTTCAAGCTCTTTTAAGATCAATATTAGTTTGTAAAATTCTTATTTTGAAATGACCAAAGTTAACATCGTGATTTTGTAAGCTTATAATATTTACAGCATAGAAATGTATATCTTATGTATAAGCGTTAAGGTGTATAGTTGACTGATATTGAGATCGTGTGGGTGGTAGAGTGATGGAAATTCAAAGGGATTGCTTTAGGTACACTGCGCACATTCTACTGCGCATATTCAAAATGGCTACTCACTTTTCGGAGCTTCGGTCGTCGCATTCGTTTGAAATCTATAATTTTAATGTTGCAATTATTAATTTATTTGTATAGGTGTGATAATAATTATTACAAAAAGTGATTAATATATAGAGTAAGTAATATAATTAAGTATGGAATAATGACCATTTTTTAATTGTATTATGTGAAGATTATTTGTATGTAAACTTGCAAGATACACTGATAACTGTAACTCCAGAGGAACCACAGGAGCATTGCCAGATATTGAAACAGTTTTTTTTTGTAAATTGTAAATTCGTATCTAATATTGAATAGGAAATACCAGGAAACAATTAGCAAGTTCTTTTTTTTTAAACTTGTTTTACGGCACTGGAAACAAGCACATTTTATTTAAAGCACATTGAGTTGGGCTACGGCTGCAGTAATCTGTTTGACTGTCATTCTATCTTGGAAGCTAATATTTTGGATGATATACGGTATTAGGGATAATTTGTTTGAAATAGATATTATAATAATATATGGTAGGGTGCGCTAAGTAAGCTAAGTCTCCATTTTTAATAACATTACTAAGATGACTGTGTGGTTTGATTTTATCCCGAGCAGTATTAAGATTGTATAACATAAATGACTATTGAAAGAAATAAAAGTATTATGAATCGCAAACTCATATAGCATGAAATAAGCTTAAAAATGTATATAATCCTGTGATTATTACAATTATTGTACTTTCATAAGTCTTACTCAAAATTTGTATTTTACGTGTTTGATTGTAGAAATAAAGTGGTAAATAAAACGGTAGAAAAAGAAAAGGCAAGAAAAACTTTACTAGTACCGGTACTGATCTATTGACAATTCGATAGACTATGTCGACTGATATCCGCCAGTCTCCCGTGACCATGCGTCCATGCTAACCAGCTAAGTTAGCGAAACATCCGTAACTTACCAGTGGGAAGCTCCTTTGCATAGGATGCCAGCTAGACTATGGGTACCACAACGGCGCCTATTTCTGTCCTAGGAATATGTAAACATAATTGTCTTCGTCTAAAGGGCGCCGTAGCTAGTGAAATTACTGGACATATAAAACTTAACATCTTATGTCTCAAGGTGACGAGCGCAATTGTAGTGTCGTTAAGAATTTTTCGGTTTCTTAACAATCCTGGTGGCACTGCATTGTTATAGGCAGGGCGTATCAATTACCAACAGCTGAACGTTTTGCGCGTCTCGTCCCTTACTGTCATAAATAAATAGTATTAATGTCCCAAAATAATGAATGCTTTATGTAAGTTATAATTACACACCTTTAAAAGTATTTTATTTTTCTACATTCCCTAAGCGAATTTCTAACACTTAAGTTGGGTCATTAAAAAAGAATTATTAAAATCCAGTAGAATGTTCTGAGGTAACAAACATACAGACGAATTGATATCCTCCTCCTTTTTTGAAGTCGGTAAAAAACTATTATTAACTATAATATTTTTGTAATTTACATTTGTCACAAAAAAATTATATTATTTTTGAATGGAAGTGGAAGACATACGAGCTTAAATAAGGATCATCTGATGGTAAGTGATCACCATCACAAGAGCATTTCCGACCCTATAAAGAGACGATTAAACGTTTATTTTTTTACTTTTATTCAAAAACCAAAAATAATTGGTACGGTACGGTGAGGATCGAATCGGTGGCTCCGGAGAGAGAGAGAGAGAGAGAGTCAACGGTTATTGTTATTATTTATATATTTGTACAATTTTGTTTCTATAATATAATTGTTTTTGAAATAAACAAAAGCGGAGACGAATACCATATAATATTTTTACCTTTTTCTTTACAGATTTCGAGAGACAGAGCAAGATAATGAAGAAATATTATGATTAATAAAACAGTTTTGATTTTAAAATTTAATAAAAAAATATTTTAGTTGTTTGCGGTTAAATTTCAAATTAAAAGTATAAAGTTGTTTAGGTTAAAGTTGAAATCCCTACTTGATATTATTAATGTGAATGTTAGTTTGTTTGTCACGCTTTCACGCCTAAACGACTGAACCGATTTTCATGAAATTTAGTATAGAGATAGCCATACAGGCCTCCACTATATAGTGTATATATAAAACACTTAGCGGGGATGAAATTTGTAAAGTTCGTCATTATCGAAGAAATAAATAACGAACTTAAAAACGCTAGAACAAAGCGTTTTTAAAATTTACACCTGTGTGGGGATGAAAAAGGGGGATGAAAGTTCTCTAGTGGGTAGCTTATAAAAATTAACCACGGCAGTTTGTTGTGTAATATTTGCAAAGTGAGTACCTATATTAAAAAATAAAAATTGCTGCACAGAGTAGGTAACTATTGCACGCGCACGAAGTCGCGGATAAAAGCTAGTTATAAATAATTTTATTTATTTTATAATTATTATTAGGTACAATTACGAATTATAGTAATGATAGCATTTATGAACCATATATTTTCATGTTACATAACATCTTAAGTCTATTTTATCCATGTTATCACGGACTAGTAAAAAAATAAGGACTCCGTGTCACCTTACATAACAGTGTAGCAGCAAAACAAGCCGATTAACGTGTAAATACATAGCCCCACGCACAAACTTACACTAAACAAGCCGACAGGCGGCCATTATAAGAATTGTCAGCGTCTGTGACAGATCAATTTGCATCTCAATAAATTATTTTAAAAAAGCCGTCGCGCGTTGTGAAAACGTGTAAAAACAATCCTACGGAACATAAAAAGTGTCAAGGAATTACATTTCACAGAGAGAATAGTAGTAATCACACTTTTTTTGTTCTTTCCATAATACAAATTAATTCGATGTTTGGAACACAAAACCTCCACAACGCGTGATACTAACATCCAGTGTGATCGGAAAATAAACAGGGACATTACCCGAAAAATTGGGTAATCCATATTTTAATGGTGTTCTAAGTAGATATTTTTTTTGGAACGAAGTTCCTTACGGCAGGCTTGGAGGAAATAGAGATTTTGCTGTGGGACCGATCTGAAAAAAATGTGATAGTAAAACCGTAAGAAAAAGTCCGTGGAATAAAACCGTTAAATGAGACGTGCGCAGGCGCGACAGTCGTATACACAAGCGAGTAGTGTCTTTCTCTTTCTAATGGACTTTATTATGTGAGTGCAAGAAATCTTAGCAGGGTTTTTTGTAATTATTTCTATTTCTATGTAATTTTATGTTGTCAAACAAAAATAAAGAGACATATTTTGTTATTTTAATTGATAATTTGGATTACGATTTTATTTTATTCTACGTAATTTATTATTTCCTAAAATACTGAATTTCCTAAATACGTTCCTGTACTTAAATAAAAACTAATCTGCAAAATTTAAGAGAAAAATCAAGGAAACCTACATAAAATTGAACACGATTTTTTTTTTACAAATTGTGTCGATTCTACATTAGCCGAAGGAACTTCGTTCCTACCTGGTGTCCCACGACGATTTTTTTTTTACAAATTGTGTCGATTCTACATTAGCCGAAGGAACTTCGTTCCTACCTGGTGTCCCACGACACCACCTCTTTTTTTTATTAAAATAAGGGTTGAGACGAGTAGGACGTTCAGCTGATGATAATTGATACGCCCTGCCCATTAAATTGCATTGCCACTCAGGATTCTTGAAATACCCAAAGATTCCGAGCGGTACTACAACTGCGCTCGTCACACTTAACAACAATTTTTTAAAGTAGTGTGGAACACTACTTCAATCCGGTCTATATTTGTGTGCTTTACAAGATGCGGTTCTGGCCAAATAACGAGTATTGTACCCATCTTTGAGCAGAGCTGCTCGATTTGTCGGGGATCCAGTACTCTGTGAAAACTTCCATTACTTGGCGTTGTGGAGAGACGTGGCGTCTTAGAAGACACAAAATGACTGACTGATGGCAGACCGCATTTGTAACGGACATAAAGTATGAATTATAATTTTGTCTTTCTAGGAAGATGACGCTGTACCGAGAACTGAACTTAAGACCCTTTGTATACTTAAGTGCTACTATATGATGTGTAATTACTTAGCTACCAAATCACTATAAAGATCGTTTGTTCTCTATAAATTTACTTATTTGATACCACGTCAGTGGCAAAAAAAAACGAATTTAAGAATGAATTTTGTGTAGGTATTCTTAAAAATAAGAAATGTTAGTACGTCATTTTTATATAAGTTAAAACAAATATACTGCAAACAAGACACGGACACAGGAATCAAACCCGCAATCCTTACTTTCAAGGTGTTTATGTACCTAATTTATTTATTTACTCATAATATGACGATATTTGTTTTTATTTAAGAAAACAATCTGACAATCAGATATTAAAAAATCGGAGTTACAAGTAACGTGGCTATATAATACTATGAATATTAACGGGAAAAAAATTGCGTTATCTGGTATCCCTCCTAACTGCACACACACTAGCGTAATGTTGCTTCACTTCTTAATATCATGGCGCGGAGTTTTTCTTTTTTTATTCGTCTGTGCATGTTACTTACAAAAAATAATAATAGCCCGGTAAAACATTTTACTAATACTAAGCGTAAGGAGAGTTTTAAAAATTACATTCGGCTCCATACTTTGAGTAATGCAATCACAGCAATTCTGTTCTCTTTATCGCTTCACTCCATTTTAATATCCCAAAATATTGTTCAATCTAATGGCGCCAAAATAAGAAAACTCAATGGACAATCATATATAAAAATGACAGATTCCAAATTCAAATGTAATATTTTGTTTATTTTTAATTGTAACAGTATTTATGGCCAGATTAAGTATATATGCAGATTTGTCAGGTGAATGTCAGGGGAAGCTGAGCCTTTACCTTTTGCCTTTTGTTTCATCGCGTAAACTTATTATTCATTTTATATTTCTAATGTTTTTGTATGGCAATAAAGAATTTTTTATTATTATTATTAGATTTGAACACCAACTAATGCGGAAGTAGTCGCGGTTAATAACTAGTATTTATGTAAGATTAGTACAAAAAATGTAATATTTTGTATAAAAAAAATATATTTATTATTATAATATTATAATAATAAAAATAATATTGACATGCTTTTACTAGGCATAGCCTGTACTATGGGTACAAGATAACGATTTATTTTATGTAATATACTTAAACATACATAAATACTTATAAATATTTATGACTCGGAAATAAATATCCATATTCATTATAAAATACAAAATAGACTCGTACGTAAGTTCCAGTTTAGATTATTTTATGTACTGTAGTTAAGTTTTATTCGAAACTAATAGATATACACCGACATAATAGACGAGAAAACCAAAATCTGATATAATCCCTCATCATCAAATCAGTTGGAAGACTGCTGGACAAAGGCCTCCCCCAAAGGCGACGATCGGTCCTGCACTGTCCTCATCTAACGCATTCCGGCGATCTTGATCAGATCGTCGGTCCACCTTGTGGGTGACCAACACAGCGTCTAACAGCACGTGGTCCCCTTTCGATGACTTTACTGCTAGATCATGCCTATTGCTTCAAAATTAATTAGTATCATTAGAAAATTACCACCGTTGCATTAAACTTAACGGAATACCCCAGACATTCCCACAAGTTACAACTTAAATAACAATGAAACAAGCTAAGCAACCACGAAACCAACCCTCTGACAGATAAGCTACTGCAGCACCGATAACAATAACTCCACGAGTCAAATTATTATATTACAACATTTTATTGTTGTTGCATTTGAATAAATTATATTTCTATACATATTCAAATTTGTTCCCAAGGTGTGTTTGAATCTGTATTCTTAAATTGTAACCCTTTCAATGCGGATATGCAAATTAAAATTTCTGACATTTCATCACAATGACACTTTGAATTTGTATCTCGTTACTAGTTATTATTGCTGTGGGAATCGAAAGAGTTACAAGGTATAAATAGCTAGGTCCTACATAAAATCGTATTTTAATTAGTGATGAATTGAAATTTATAGCGATTGGAAATCCCAGGCCGTAACTAAACCTAAATTGTTTCCAATTTAGGATACGCTATTGCTACAATTTAGTTGGCATTTGAGCTTTGCCTAAGACCTGATGAAGAATGCGACTATTTATTTCGTTATTGTGTAATACCCTGTTATTCCCAAATCTTACTAAATACAAACTATTAACAAACAACAAAGAAATGGGTTATTATAAATGACCCATAACCATTATTTAATTTTAGTTCTAAACTTATAGTTTTATTCAGATATTTCGTTCAAAAATTTTCGTTCGGTTCTTATACACTAAGAAAATCAATTCATTAAGTATTGTCTATTTGTTATTTACCCAAATGAAGTTAGTAGTAATGAAAACAAAAAAACGTTCATTTAAAATTTTTGTTCATTCATTTAAGAAGTATGTGTGTCTACATTAAGAATTGAGGTGGAGCGGTGTCTTTCAATGCAGGCATTAATTATTGCTTGCTGGAGGACAATAGCCCAAATTATGTTAAAATTTGTTTACATTAATGTAAATAAATATATTTTGATTTGATTTTCATCTGATTCATAAAACGCACACATTTTTAGATACATAGTTTAACTTAATATTTGACTTTTAATATATCAATGATGGCTAGGGACCATTAACTAGTTTTAATCTTGAAAGATTTATAAGAAATGTACAAGTAGTTTCCTCAAAAACAAAATAATGCGTCTTAAAAGGTCCATATAATGCAATAATTTATTATTTTCATTATAATATTTATTTTCCATGCTTTTGGTCAAATATCACAATTTTTTTAAATTTTCTTCGATTTCATATAATCAACACACGTTTGAAATAAAACTAAGTCTCTAAAATGTTAATTTAATTACATACTTATTTACTGATATTATGTAAAAGACGTAAAAAAGCTAAAGATCTTAAAAGTTTGCAAGTTCGTCCGCCAATGTTTGTCTTTAAACAATTCGACACGTGTTTCGCCTCTACACGAGGCATCCTCAGGAGGTGTTGTCTCGCCAAAATCTGGTACGAGGTTGAATATTTCAGTCAGAATTAACACTAAAGAAAACTCAAATCATTTGGATAGTTATGGATTTCCGCAAAGTAACGCCAACTTCAATAAAAAGTTCGTTATAAATAAGACTGTAAGACTACTATTTTCCTAACAGACTTTTTACTTATTTTTGTTTAAATATTAATTCAGTTTTATGCAATGTTTTAAACAGTACTTTTATAAATGTCGTTAGCTATTAACCAGATGTAGTTTCGTTTGCAGTCAACAAAAGTAATTACAAAACAAAAACACACTATTAAACGTTTTTTACAACATAACCCTCCACTTTCGATCTTTATCCTGCGTTTTACTATTTCCTGAGGCACATCTGTGCGACAAAAAATGACATACACGGTCTAATTATTCATAGGTGCAGTAAAAAACTGTAAAGGCGGTTAAAGGGTTAACTTTTTGCTTTACGATTGAAAGCGAACACTTCAGTGTTATGCAAATGTACTTTGACATTAGCATACGCAGTTTTTACGAGAGTCGAATCACGCACATCTGCCGTTAGTTCTGTTGGCGGATTGCTGACGACAAAGTTTTGGATTGAAGGTCTTCAAATGACATGAGTTGTTATGACTATGGCATGGCTTTATAGGCGTATAAACTTTGAGGTTATTACAGGCACGAGCAATAAAATAGAAGGTACGTTAACATCTAAACGTGTTTCGATAGAATTTCAATTTACCAATAAATATATTATGAAATGAAATTTGTTTTATTGACTGCTTATAATTATTTTGTCCTAAATTTATCACGAAATACTTTGTATTTGGGTGTAAATAAAAGGAAAAGGAAGATTATTTTTATGGAAGGAGGACAAATGAGCGTATGGGTCACCTCATGTTAAGTGATCGCCGCCAACATTCTGTTGCAACACCAGAGGATTCACAGGAGCGTTGCCGGCCTTTAAGAAAGTTATTCGCGCTTTACTTGAAGGTACCCATGTCGTATAGTCCCAGAAACACCGCACTTCACCGCACCGCACGGAAGAAAGTTTCTTGAAAACCGCACTGTGGATTACCTTACTATGTATCGCGCTTTGCTGTTTAAATGGGCGTCTGTAGGTGTGACAAAAGTCGAGAGGAGTTGAAACAGTAATAATAATTGTCCAATTATGCCAATTTATTTCTAACAAGTCACGTATGTTGTTCAATGTATGGTGTGGCAAATGACTGTGAATTGTGGTCATCTTCAGCTGGGGATGCTGGAGCTGTGATACTTCTTTACCAGTGGGAGGCTCCTTTGTACAAGATGCCGGCTAGATTATTGGTATCGCAACGGCACCTATTTCTGCCATAAATCAGTATTCTGTAAGCATTATTGTGTTTCGGTCTGAAGGGCGCCGTAACTAGTGAAATTACTGGGCAAATGAGACTTGACATCTTATGTGTCAAGGCGACAAGCGCAATTGTATTGCCGCTCAGAATTTTTGTGTTTTTTAATAATCCTAGTGGCACTGCATTGTAATGGGCAAGGCGTATCAATTACCATCAACTGAACGTCCTGCTTGTATCGTCCATTTTTTTCATATAAAAAAAAATCACCATCCATCGGTGCCTGTCCATTGTATCTCAGACAATCGAAGGTGAGCTTTTCAATCTATCGCTCTATCACTACGATCAGGTTTTCAAGGCTGTCATCTCCCTTATAATGTGACTGAAGTAGGTAATATTCTGTATACATATATCATAGTGTAGTAAATTTTAAAGACAGATTAAGAAACAATGACGTGATAATGTTGGAGTGGATTAATTACGTAGAAGGAGAAGAAGAATGAAGATAAAGGAAGATAAACTCCATTTCATTAGAGTTTGAATGTAGGAAAAGTAGAGCTATGCGTCCATCCCATTACGGCGACGAGTTGTCTTCTCACCCCCTGGCAGAGTGTCAGAGTCGTTGGACGAGTTGACTTTGTCGCTATTTCGTTGGGATCACAACTGCTATTTTTTATTATTACTCTTAATATTAATCATATTTTTCCAAAAACTCGAGTCAAATCATCAAATCAATGAATCAAATCGCGAGTGTAAGACGTAGCTTGTCACGCACACTACACTAATATTGGTGGCCTGGTTTTATCAGTTGTCTAACAGGAAGAGACTCTTTCTAGACGTATAAATACTCTAAGATTATTACCTACCTTGGTGACTACATTAAAAATTGGGACAGTTTTAGATAACTTATGAAATAGTTTGGTTTATAGCGTTACTAAGTTTTGAATATCGTGAATACTAAAGAATTTTTAATTCTAACTGTCCAAAGCTGTTGTTAGTATTGACGTACCTAACCATCAAACAAAATTTGAAAACAAAATTTATGAACGGACTCGAATCCGCGACCTCTTGCGTTCCGTGCGAGCGCTCTTCCAACTGAGCCAACCGTTCAAGTGACGTACCGTTGATAAATCTTGTATGTCTTGTTCAACTGTCAGGTTGTGGCTTCATCTACAGGATTTACTTTTCAGTTGATAACCTGTTCAACCCCAATATTTGCGTATTAGTAAATTGACTTGAGATATCGCTCTTTTAAATGTAAACAAACTGATATTTTTTTATCAACGATACGTCACTTGAACGGATGGCTGAGTTGGAAGAGTTCCGCATCGTTCATAAATTTTGTTTTCAAATTTAATTTGTTGAATTAATGCCAGAATTGAGGGTGATCATTTAAAAAAAAAAATGTATTTAATCATAATTAACATAGTTTGAATTGACATTAATGAATAATTTATATTATTCATTAATGTCGTATAATGTTCGATTATTTACACTCTATGTAAGATAGGTCTTACATGATATTAACTAATGTAAACTTTTAATAGTCCTTATGAAAATATGTCCTTAACTTAATTTTCAAACCCAGCTGTAAGTTTTCCTAAAATTGTAAATTAAAAAAAATGATATCTTCTAGAAATTACACTAAGCAAAGTTATAGACTCGCATTTTTCCAAATAAAAAGTACATAGCTATATGACTTCTTAAGCCTTTTATATAAGTCTTATATCTGTGTACTTTAGACTTAGTATTACAAATCAAATCAAATCAAATCAAATCAAATCAAATCAAATCAAATCAAATCAAATCAAATCAAATCAAATCAAATCAAATCAAATCAAATCAAATCAAATCAAATCAAATCAAA
>CATIXQ010000023.1:9886188-9950079 GCA_949711755.1 Leptidea juvernica
ACACACACACACACACACACACACACACACACACACACACACACACACACACACACAAAGCTCTTTTTAGTAAGTTTGCTAATTATGTATAGTAATGTATAAGCTTTCGGAAGGACGTAGACTCTGCAACTCAGGGTATGCTACCGCAGAAGGGTAGGGCGCAAAACATTTTGTACCATATAGTATAAGACTTGACTAAATGATTATTATTATTAATATCCTTCTTATATAGATTAATAATTAAAATGGAGGGTATACAATAATGTTCCCAATTTTTTAATAATTGTAGCGACGATGAGTGTTGCGTAGGTAAGTTGTATTTTTAATGTTCCAAAAAAAAATACTTTGTAAACACATAACACTGTCAGTTGCTTGTCTACTTAAGTGCTTGTCCTGTTTGGTGATGTAATTATAAAGTGCACCATTATTTGCTGTTATCATAATAAATAAAAACAACTTTTAATTGTTTGTTTCATTTAACTCAATGTTTGCCCATGTTAATATGTATGTTATTCTTAATTCTTTAATAAATATTACGTCTACGGCAGTCTCACGCCTAGCTCTTCCTCGCAACAACACCCGCTACCCGCTTCTTTAGTACCCCGTCCCCGCGACCGTGTGTCAACCCGTGGGACGGTCGCGCACGAAGTTGTCGGACTATGATAGAAACATGAAAAATATTAATTTCAGTACCAAAAATGGTAAAAATATAATAGTGGATGTGACCTTCTATTAAGTGAGGAACACCTGTCCAACCAAAACCATAGTAATTTTTATCAGTGGGAGGCTCCTTTGCACAGGATGCCGGCTAGATTATGGGTACGACAACGTCGCCTATTTCTGCCGTGAAGCAATAATGTGTAAACATTACCGTTGTTCGGTCTGAAGGGTGCCGTTGCTAGTGAAATTACTGGGCAAATGAGACGTTACATCTGATGTCTCAAGGTGACGAGCGCAATAGTAGTGCCGCTCAGAATTTTTGGGTTTTCAAGAGCCTGTGCGGCACAGCATTGTTATGGGTAGGAGGTACCAATTACCATCTGAGCTGAACATCCTGCCCTTATTATCATAAAAAAGTCTATAAAAATGTAATATAACACAAGAAAAATATTATACGAACAGGATGTATGTGTGTGTTTGAGTATGTGAGTGAGTGTGTGTGTGTTTGTGTGTTGATTGAGAGACTGTAGAGATTTGAGCACAAACACGGTGAAAAAAAGTTATATAATAGTTATAATTATAGTGAATAAAAGCTTAAAAAGTTTCTTAAAGTGAATTTATTATTACATCGTCTCAAACTATTTCGTCCATCTATCGCATGTTGCATTACAGCCGGCCGGTGAAGGGTGAAGTTGAATCAATAATTTCAACTATTACTTAAGTAATGGTTAACGGTTAAAGTATTTATTTTCTCATAAGTATTTACAAATTCAGTTTTAGAGAAAACAAATTTATAACTTAATTATAAAAGTAAATTTAGTTAGTAACTGACTTTAAAGTCAGGATGGTTGAGTAGTTCTAGACGCCACATTTAAACTCTAGTTCTTGTGTTCAAATCCCACAGCTGACAAAACTTTTTTTTTTTTAATTAATTACCTATATGTTTATAAATAAGTAAAGCATAATATTTATATATTTTTTTTCTTCATTAGTTTGCTGGTATTCAAAATAAGTAAGTTATTTTGTAATGAAGAAATGTAGCTTGCATCGTGTTTTCATAAAGCCACACAACTGTTTTACCATCCTATTTATATTAAAATTACAGGTTAAACAAGGACTTAGACCATAATTTAAGCTCGACGCCGTAAACCAACTCTTAAAATATGCGACATGGTTCTAGTGGTTTTTTTCATGGAAAAGAAGGTAAAGCGAGCGGAAACGGATCATCTGATCTTAAGTGCACTTAAGTCAAATTCTCTTGCAATACCAGAGGAAGTACAGGAGTGTTGCCGGCCCTTAAGGAAGGCGTACGCGCTTTTTTGAAGGTACCCTTGTCATACTATCCTGGAAATACCACAAAAGTAAGCTCATTCCACAGCTTGACTTGACGTGGAAGAAAGTGCCTTGAAAATCGCAATTTGAGATGATATCTTAATTTCTGGCGTGTCATGCGAAGGTAGAATTCGGCGGCAGGAATTAGGTGAAACCGCTTTTCGGAACACTCCCCATGATACTCGTAGATGCGGCAGAAGACACATTATGATGCAACTTTGAGAAGCTTTGCGTTGTACGCTGTGAAATGGTTCGAGCTGATACTGGGGTACGCCAGACCAGAGATGATAGCAGATAGATTATGTGGCCGGACCTGCGCTTTGAAGAGTGCTAGAATATGGGCTTTCTTGAAGTATTGATAATATATGCATTAAAGACATTTATTTTCTCAAAATTGATTCCTTTAGAATTCTTTTTGATGTCATTTCTAATAACTACTAGATACTACTACCGCTTCGGAAACAAATGGCGCTCTGAGAGAGAAGAAGCGGCGAAAGAAACTCTCCCAGCATTAATTTTTTGCGCTCTTTTCAATAAAAATATAAATACTGTACAGTCATTTCTATAATACATTATATAACCAAATATCTATAAGCTTCATTCTATTCCCGAGAATTTTTTCAATTCAGCTTAACTTAATTGAATTTTTAATAATAAAATAGAAAGGTTTCATTGTACTTATCAATACCCCCGGTACATAAACATTAAAACCCAATCCATCTTAATATCACAAGAACATAGTATAGATAACATAGGTTGAGGCATACAAGGCATTTCATTATCATCAGCCGGAAGACGTCCACTGCTGGACAAACCTACCTATCCCAAAGATCTCCACGACGATCGGTCCTGCGCTGCCCTCATCCAATGTATTCCATTATTCCTGACCAGATCGTTGATCCATCTTGTGATGAGCCTACCAATACTTAGTGTTCCGGTATGTGGTCGCCATTAGAGGACTTTACTGCCTCAACGGCCATCTGTCCGTCGAACTATGTGCCTTGCCCACTGCCATTTCAGTTTTGTATGGTTGAAACCGATGAATACAGGCAGGTTTATTACTTTAGTGTGCGTGACAAGCTTCGTCGTACTACTTGCGATTTGTATGTCGTCACTTTGTGTCAAAGTGCGTGCATTGCTCAAAACAGAGGCAAACAGTTTTTTTCACAGCCTCACGTTTTCACATCCATTACAGAATAATACAATTAATATTCATATAAGAATGACAGTTAAGAAATTCAAACGTATATTTAATTGTTACATAATTCATGTCTAGATTTAATATAGCAGAATACTAGATATCCTCTTATCTGGTATTTCAAAAGATCTGGGGCCATGTCATTTCATAATATTATATGCTCTGAAGAAGAAGTATTTCATTAACAATGTGTTCAATTCTGAACACCACACACTACAAGACATGGATTATTTAAAGATTTTCTAATAAGAAACTGTGCTTATAAGACTATATAAGAATACTATTGTTTGACAAGTATTAATAAGGTTGACAGTAAGGTTCTAAAACAATCATTTACTTAGTAAATTATAAATTATATATTATTTAAGAAATTATAAAGTATAAAGTTTTATAATTTACCTATTTTTTTATTAGGTAAAATGGCTCTGTCGTAAATCCTACCACTCCACAGCTGAATATCTAAGTGATCGGACAGGCTGTTAGATTATGATTATTTTATAGCAATAGCAATGACAGTACAATATTGTATATTTCACTAAAAAGAGCGCAAAAAAAGAATGCTAGGAGAGTTCCTTGCGCCGCTTCTTCTCTCTCAGAGTGCCATTTGTTTCCGATGCGGCAGTAGTATCTAGTATAATAGAAATGACATCAAAAAGAATTCTAAAGGAATCAGTTTTGAGAAAATAAATGTCTTTTATGCCTTTTTAATAAACTTTATTTAAATAGTCTTAAACTAAATCGTCATTAGAAATACTTCACTTAAATTACTGAATCTATCATAATATGTTCGGTAAAAGTAGAACTCCTGAGAAGAACATACAATGAACTCAACAGACACTTTTAAATCAATGAATTTTACAATAAAGTTGCATAACAATTAAGTTTGTAAAAAAGGATTTTATGGTTTTATGAAACCACGGTAAAAGTGAAACTTTTTTTCACATTATAGACATTTAACTAAAAATTTTTGGAATAATATTCCATTAAGGGTATAAAAATCACTAATGTATGTCTTAGCCCTGGTTAAAAATATTGATTGAAAAGGATTAAAAATTATGAAATTTAAAAACTTTTGAATACTTTCAATTCTTTTTCATGTATATATAGAAATACCTACAGTTTACACGGGGTGACTGATTCCCAATACTTTTCAATCAATATTTTTAATCAGGGAGAGTACCGACATACATAATACTTAACAATTACTTTGATTATATACACATTATTTAAAAACAAACTAAAAATCGTGGAGCACTGGCACAAATAAGTAATAGTCTATACACTACACGGTCAGCTGCTGCAATCTATGGGCGCCGCCCGGCCGTCACGCGACATGCAACACACAGACGAAAAAGTTTGAGACGATGTAATAAAAGTTTCACTTTAATAAATTATAATCGTATATTTGATGCATCCACCTTACAAGTTTGATTTCATAGTTTGTGTAAGGATGCTTCGTGAACATGGTGGTCGTGATTACTGTCGTAATTAGTAATCGCTATTTATTAACTATAACAGGTCGATCTGGCACCACAAGCAGCACTCGTTCCCGTCCCACATAATTGAGAGAAGTAGACGACCCTATACACGACGCTACCGCAAGCAATGCTGATGCAATGTGGGCGGCGGTGATCATTTAACAAAATATACTTAAAATAGACTTACCTCAAACCCTCGCCATTTATTTGCTAGCCAATATTTCGTAGTCAACAGTATGTAATGTTTAATATTTAAAACATCTGTAAATAAAAATTTATCTGAAATTACCTAGTGTGAAATTTACAACTAGGTAACTATTACATTAAAAAAAATATAATTGTGTATAAAATTATTTCTGGACGGATGAATTCTAAAAACTCTGAATAGGTACATTGTTTTAATAAAAACATTTAGATGACTTGAGCAGACTTCACCAACTGCACCCGAATTTGAGTCTCATTCAATTCACACAATATAAAGTGAAAAATAAGTTTTCACTTCAAGACTAATTGATTGATGATAGAGAAATATTATTTATATGACTACGTCTGACTTTAATAACTCAATATTTTCTTAGTAACAGCCCAAGCTGTTGAGAAGGAGCAGCGCCATCTACTAACGTTAAATGTAAGCTTCGTATCACTTGCATACGTTTGAATCTAAATAAAATGTCAAAATATTATATTCTTAATTTTTATGCAATTAACTGTCTATTAACGTCGGATACAAATAATATTTGCTTATATTAAAGGATTAATATTGCATAATTTCTAAAGAATATAAATTTTAATGTTATAGGTAAGTAATTTGTTTTTCGATGAGTGTTTTAGATAGCCGATGGATTTAGAAAGTACCTACCTAGGTAAGGTAGGTACTTATACCTACCTACTGTAATCATTAATGTTATGGTTTCAATAAAGTATTGAGATTGTCTGAAAGGGAAATCTGTATCCAAATTGCTCTATGGTAGTTAGGTAGCGTTTTTAGCGTAAGTAGCCTACTACTAGTAATATCTTTCAACTGTTTTAAATACTTACGTAATATGCTGAAAGCTATTTAGGACCTCAACATAAAATTAGACTCATAGGTGTCATATAGAATACTATAAAATGTACATAATTTATAATTTTATGGAAAGGCAACTTTATTGATTAGTATAATTCGAAGAAAGACAAAATAATCGGGACATATAAAATTTGTTAACAATTTTAGTTCTCATTAATAAATCATATATTTTTTTTTCGGGCTTCTATCAAAGTGTGTGAATCGTATTATATTAGGTTGTGGCCGCTCCAAATCGCTCAAAATCATAATATTAATATTCATTCCGCGTCCGCGGCAGTCTGTTAGCGACACCTATGGGAAAATTTAAAAGATTTCATCCTTATTGGAAATTTCTTAAGAAATATTGAATTGCATAAGACATTATTAAGAATTTAAAATCAACATACAATTTAATTAATGATAAGAGCAACTAAAATATCATATGAGAAACAAATAAAGATTAAAAAAAACAGTATTAATATTTAATAAGGAACGGTTTGCATTTTTCTTTTGTAAGGAATGTATAGATGGCGCTCTATAATGTCGTTGTAATAATATTATCAAATATTGATATATTAAACGAGTTTTCAAAATTTGAGTATTGTAAAACAATAATCTGTCATTCTATTTTTATTCATAATATTTTTAATTAAATTGTCAGATTTGATGCAATACTACTTTTTATTTCTACAATACATTACACTTGTCTTATAAGAATTAGCTCTGCCATCTTGTGGTGAATAGCTGAACTCCTAAATCATGTCGGTATAGTAGAACCAGGTACCCTAGCTATGAAGCTAGGGTACCTCATGGTAATAATTTATTTTTGGAAAATAATATTAATATCACCATACAATGTTTATTGGTCAGTTTTCGATTCCCTACCTACTAAAAATGATATTTTATTGTCAATTCATTAATGTGAAAGCGTAGACAGTGCACATAACTTTTACCACCTTCTGAATTAACAACATACATTTTTCATGAACATATTAGTACCTTCCTTCATCCCTTTTCGCATCACCAGAGAATTTTTAGTAGGTATTTTATAAAATTTAAAATTTTAGTATCTACTCACTTTTTGAAGGTCATATTTGACCTGGAAGGTATTGCGGAAGTTTAGTTGGTTTCAGAAAATGGAATTAGCAATTGTTGGTGGTTCAGCTAGGTATTTGGTCAGCGGTGAAAACCTAAAATTTTGTGCATTAATGGATAGCATTTGTTAAATAGTATTTAGAAATTTCACATAATACCTAGTTGAATTGGGTGGTCGTTTTTGACGTTCAATAAGTGATTTTAAATCCTATTTTGAATAAAAATATTTGAATTTGAATTTGAATTCGTACGTTACTTCACAGACAGTACGTACAGTTTGTTTTCTTTTTATTTATGTGTTGCAATATAATCTTATTGAAAAATTATAAGAATTAGCATTAAGGATTTGCTATTGCAATAGTAATACACATTCTGTCAAAACTTTACCTGTTTCTTATTATTGTGTCTAAAGTCACTTTGTTCTTTTTAGTTCTTTTTCCATTACGTCAGTTACTTCTAACAGTATTGTGAGAATTCGAATTCCACCTTCACACGAAACGCCACTAATTAGGATACCGTCCCCACCTTCGGGATGTGTGGCGATCCTCCACTGTACGCATTCCAAGGAGCTTTTTTATAAAGTTGTGGAATGAGCTTCCTTGGGCGGTGTTTCGGGCATGATACGACATGGGTACCTTCAAAAAAGCGAGTACACCTTCCTTAAAAGCCGGCAACGCTGCTGTGATTCCTCTGCTGTTAAAAATGTGGGCGGTGGTGATCACTTCACACCAGGTGACCCATACGCTCATTTGTCCTCCTTGTTTGTTTTGCCATAAAAAAAACATTAATAGAACAGTTTTCTAAACTTCTTTCTTGAAAGCATTGTCACAATAGTGTTACCGATCTTACACTGTTTGAATGACTGGAATAATCTGGACGACATGATCCAGTCAAGCGCTGGATTGGATTAACTAGCTGGATTACTGGCCTGGAATAATGTAAGCCGAGCATTATTCTAAAAATACCAACAGACATCTTGATTTACTATCAAGGCATAAAAAGCATTTATTTTCTCAAAATTGATTCCTTTAGGATGTCATTTCTAATATAATAGATACTACTAAATCTTCGGAAACAAATGGCGCTCTGAGAGAGAAAAAGCAGCGCAAAAACTATCCCAGCATTTTTTTTGCGCTCTTTTTAATGAAATATACAATATTGTACTGTCATTGCTATTGATACAAAATAATCATAATCTAGTTCCAGGCTGTCCGATCACTTAGATATTCAGCTGTGCTAAAAAACGTTCACTTTACGTGCCTATGTTTATTCAATTTCTTATGAAATTCCCAATAAGAGAGTCCTTTGATCGTCAATTGTAAATTTAATTTCAATTAGTTATTTAGAGCTGTAATAATTTGAACAAGCATTTATATTAGATAAACTTCATTCATTTTGTGTATATTTCATTGCTCATTCTTGTGTTCAATGAACTGTTCTGATCAAAGGTTGTAGGGTGATAATTACTATGTAGTATCATTTTATTAAAGTTGCATTTTAATTTAAATAAAATCTTAATGTATTAGCACCATCTTTAAAACTATTAAAATTAATTTAAATTATTACGCTTTGCTCACCTTAAACAAAGAAGTAATAAATCCTTGATAAGATAAGATACGGTTCTATAATTTTAAGTGTATTGCAAAAATTACACCAATGTAAATAGTATTTGTAACAATATATTTTTTTTAATGAAAATGCGGGACGAGACGAGCAAGGCGCTTAGCTGATGGTAATTCAGCCCTGCCCATTACAATGCAGTGCCGCTCAGGATTCTTGAAACGCCCAAAAATTCTGAGCCGCACTACAATTGCGCTCGTCACCCTCAGACATAAGATGTTAAGTCTCATTTGCCCAGTAATTTCACTAGCTACGGCACCCTTCAGACCGAAACATGCTTGCACAGTACTGCTTAAAAGTTTGGCGTGGACCACCCTTACCACTTAGGGTGATGAAAAATAGATGTTGTCCGATTCTCAGACCTACCCAATATGCACTCAAAATTTCATGAGAATCGGTCAAGCAGTTTCGAAGGAGTTTAACTACAAACACCGCGACATGAGAATTTTATATACATACTAGCTGACCCAGCAAACGTTGTATTGCCGATATTAAAATCGCGATACAAAAGTAACTGTTGATCGTAGATGGGTGAAAATTTGAAGTTGTATGTATTTTTTAATGCTGACTCATAATCAAACAAATTTTTAAAAAAATGTCAAAAAAATTAAAAAAAAAATATTTCGTGTGGACCACCCTTAACATTTAGGGGTATAAAAAATAGATGTTGGCCGATTCTCAGACCTACTCAATATGCTCACAAAATTTCATGAGAATCGGTCAAGCCGTTTCGGAGAACTAATCAATTAAACAGATCATAATTGGTAAGGTTCTAGTTATTAAGTCTATTAATTAAGATAATACGTCCATTTGAAAACTCTACTACCAGAACAAAAACAAATTAAGAAATCATATTTTATATAATACTAGCTGACCCGGCAAACGTTGTTTTGCCATATAAAGTATAATTCACGCGATAGTTTTATAAGTAATAAAATATTGCCTATATTATAGCCTGTACATCATTTTGTTCTATTGTCACTAGTTTTTGCAGCGCACGCAAAAATAGGTTTTCGATTTTACACCTTGTGTTACAAAATAGCAATTTTATTATGGATCCCTAATTTTGAAAAAAAAAACACACAAAAACGCCTTCCTCGATAAATGGACTACCCAACACTAAAATAATCATTCAAATCGGACCAGTAGTACCAGAGATTAGCGCGTTCAAACAAACAAACAAACACTGCAGCTTTATAATATTAGTATAGATAATAATATTTTAATACTGGCACACTATTACACAAATTATCTTGTCACAAGCTAGGTATGTCTGTACTATGGGTGCAATACAACGATATATTTAATTGTAACATATATCATTTATATCTTGATTTAAATAAATTTAATTAAAATTTTTAGTACATTAGTATTTCTAATAATTTAACAGTTATATTAACAAGGTAGTGGACTTGTTTTAATTAAAATAATATTTGTATTTTGAAACCTACTTTATATTATTAGAGTTCCAAATAAATTAATTAATCAACTAATTAATTAAATTTAAACTTATCATAATTTTTTTTTGTACACATGTATTTACAGAAATCCTGAATAAAGTATATTTAATCATTAAAATAATTATCATTAAAATGGCTTCTGACTCCTAATTAATCTCATTAACATCAGTAAGTAGCCTAGTTACGTGTTTTAATTATATATAATTATTTTCTGTCAATTTTTTTTTTAATTTTTCGTTATGGCAATAAATGCACTCTACAATACTAATAAGGATGGCAACCCAAATCTTTTTTTTTTAATGAAAATAAGGGACGAGACGATCAGGACGTTCAGCTGATGGAAATTGATACGTCCGACTCATTACAATGCAGTGCCGCTCTGAATTCTTGAAAAACCCAAAAATTCTTAGCGGCATTGAGACATAAGATGTTAATTCTCATTTGCCCAGTAATTTAACTAGCTACGGCGCCCTTCAGACCGAAACACAGTAATGTTTACAAATTATTGCTTCACGGCAGAAATAGCCGCCGTTGTGGTACCCATAATCTAGCCGGCATCCTGTGCAAAGGAGCCTCCCACTGGTAAATTGGTATCTTTACCGCTTGTGTTGCGGATGTCCATGCCCCATGGTCAGTTGCCTCACTTCACAACCAAGTGGATCTCTTTCCCATTTATTTTAAAAAAAAATGTTTCTCTATTATTACACCATTCATAAAAAAACATTATCAGAAAGAGCATGTCAATACTACGTAATAAGAGGCGGGGCCGCCAACGTAAAAAAGAAATTTAGTTTAAGTATGAAACGTGCAGTTATTTGACATAAGTTTGAAATAGTAGTAATTACAGTACGGCGATTGTCGACGAAGTATAATCCGCCTAAGTTTGAAAACGAACATTTGCTTAAAACGTAGTGGATTTCGGCTCTCTCCGTTTTTTACAAGACTATAGCCGTCATCTGTCAATCTATCAATCACTGCACGTTTCATACAATCGAGTGAATCGCTTTTTTCTTAGAGAGTTTCGCTAGGCTGCATTATCATTTAAAGCCGTCTAGGCAGTTTTTTTTTTTTTTTTTAGAATATTTATTTAAAATACAATATAGTTATAGCTTACAATATAATAACACACACTTAAACTTTAGGAAGCTTATCTGTGTGTGAAGCCGCTTAGAATTTAAATTACATAATATTTAAAAAGAAAACAACAATTACTTTCAATTAATACAGTTTTTACAAGATGTTAACTTTTAAACAATTTTAAACAAAGTAGTATAGAAATCAATAAAATGCAAAACAAAAAATAATTATCAACTAAATGTTAGTAATTACAAATTAGTTGTCTACTTAGCTTACCACAGATACAATTATATTAATGAAGGATTTTGTAAAAAGTACTTTTTTAACGATGACTTACATTTATTTTTATTTATATATAATTTTTGAATCTCTAAGGGAGTCTCGTTTAAGTATAGAGGAATGACGTAGTTGTTTGCTCTGGTGCCATATATATTTGTAGATTTAGGTAATTTAAATGACATGTTTGTTCCTGTAAATTGTCTTAGATGAGGCAGTCTTTGAATTTCTCGAAGGAATTTAGATTCATTTTCACTGGGGTGACAACATGTCCTTGACTTAATAGTTCGTCATCACTCTCGTTCATTTCATCAATGGGTCACTGTCCATTTTGTTTATTTTAATTATTATTTGTAGGTGCAGAAAAATATTTAATACTAATTACAACGGGCATTTAGCACACCCAACCCACTGTCTTGAATGTCGATTTTTTAATATTTATTTGTATTAGAATATTGAATATTTCTTTTGTATTTTTTCTACTCAATCCAATGATTTATACATTGATTACAGAATATAACATTAGTTCATAGAAGCTATAAACTACAAGTGGAAAACGAAAGATTATTGTAAAACTGGATTCAACGAAATATCGCTTTGGTTTCGCAAATAGTATGGAGTTGATGTAAAACCCCACCTACACTTATGGGGGTGAACCCCTGCTCATATTAAATTCTATGGGGTGCGTCGTCGTGACTAAGAAGTCCTGAGAATACTTATATATTCACGGTGTATTGCCGTTACATGGTTATTTTAGAGATCCGTATAGAAAATACACATTAAAACGTAATATTTGCTAATAATAATATGATCAGTTCTGTAGAATACTCAATAAAACTTGATTTTTTTACTAACTTCCATTGCATTTTAACTTACCTATTCGTGTAATTCATTCAGTGATTTTTGTTATACATACACATAAATTGTAATTAAAAAAAAATAAAGTGGTGAAGCTGTCAATATTGATTTAAAAGAGTTGTATTAAGTTTCTTCACTTCCAAAGTGGTGGTAAAAGGTAAAATGTATAACTTTTGACATTTATAAGTATAAATTTAGGCCGCCAGTATTAAAAAATTTGATTGATTTTGAAAAATAAGTTAGGATATCATCCCCACCATCTGGATGTGTGGCGGTCCTCCACAGTGCGGTTTTCAAGGAGCTTTCTTCCATGTACTACAAAGCTGTGGAATGGGCTTCCTTGTGCGGTGTTTCCGGAACGATACGACATGGGTACCTTCAAGCGCGTACACCTTCGTTAAAGGCCGGCAACGCTCCTGTGATTCCTCTGGTGTTGCAAGCGATTGTGGGTGACGGTGATCACTTAACAACAGGTGACCCGTACGCTCGTTTGTCCTCCTAGTCCATAAAAAATATGCCAACAATCCCACGATATAGTCTCCAATTAGTGTGGTGATCTGGTGACAGACGAACTAAATAAAGTCATTCATATATATCTAATATAAATCCAGTGTCCTGATGTTTGTTTCCAGTGAACTCCTAAAATTAGTTTAGAAAGGATTTTATATGGGGATTACTACATAGAGTGCAGTTTAGTCCAACTTGAGAGATAGTATAGTTTTTATTTAGATTTGGGATCGTTAAATATTTTAATTGCCGGTATTTGTTTTGCACGGACCTTAGAATATGAACGCTAAGGTATGGACATATTTTTTATGAGAGAATTTATTGACGCACGTTTTGACAGTTCTGCTGTGAAACAATTTTATTATAACAACAGGGAGCATATTTTACGAAATAATTCTTGATGTTATGAAATATTATTGACAAATTCTTAAAAAACAGTATTTTATATATTATGTTTGGAACAACGTCTCTTCGGTCAGCTAATTATATTATTAAACTTCTAAAATGT
Source organism: Leptidea juvernica (assembly GCA_949711755.1). Lineage (NCBI taxonomy): Eukaryota > Metazoa > Arthropoda > Insecta > Lepidoptera > Pieridae > Leptidea > Leptidea juvernica. The sequence continues at coordinate 9,899,303 of CATIXQ010000023.1, forward strand.
TTAAATTTATTTAAATCAAATGATTACAAGATCAGCATATATAAAATTAAACATATTAATTACTTCCAGTTCTTAATTAATAAATAATTTTAAAGATCCATACAGAAAACCCAACCAATAAATTTCTTTTTTTATCAATCGAATATTGAAGGTTACAATTTAGGTTATCTAGAACAAGTAATATTTACCGCATAATATTAAACAATATTTCTAACGCCTGAATTATTATATTGTCTCTTAATATATTGCCTCTTCTTAAAAAATTACTGTTTTTACTTATGTATTCATTTTTTCGGTTTCAATCGCTTTTAAATAAAGCTTTACTTGGAAATTAAGTTGTACATACTAATAATAATAGATTTGCCGCTCTCAATATACCAGCTGTTTTAGAGCGGGTAATATACCATATATTACCCGCCGCGATGGCAAGCGTCCTGATGGAATGACCCTGGTGTCATGGGCACGGGGAAGGGCGCTGGTGTGGGACGCGACTTGCGTCGTCACTCTGGCTCCTTCTCATATCCAAGTTACTTCAGTTGGTGCTGAGGCTGCTGCTTCGACCGCCGAAGACAGCAAACTTCGCAAATATGTCGGTCTCAGTAAGTCTCACATTTTTGTGCCGTTATGTGTCTAGACACTTGCCCCGTGGGGCCCGGAGAAATGTACAAAGTACTATGTACGCGCCTCAATAGGGCTACTGGAAACCCAAGCGCTGACAGCTATTTCGGTCAACGGATCAGCCTAGCTATCCAACGCGGCAACGCTGCCAGTATTCTTGATACGCTTCCCCGTAATAATAGTTTATTTAATTAATGTAATCATAGACTATAGTAGTGTAGATTTAGTTATAGTTATAAGAAATTTTTATTCTAATAATTAACCTTGGAAATTAGGAAATTGAATATTTAAAGAAAATCTTGAAAAAACATTATAAAAATTCGGAAGAAGAAAAACTCGATTTTAATTTATGTAACGCTAAGTGTTTTCAACCCTGAACAGTTCTAATGTCGAAAATTAATTTCTAAATTATTCCAAGAAAAATTTACGCAAAAACCTTCCGGAAATTGTTTTAAATTTATACAAAGTTAATTTAGCGAGTGGCGAACAGTTTAAGGTATGATGTAAAAAACGTCCCTCGGGCATTGCTAATTTTGATCCCTGAGCAATTGAGGGTACTAATACTAGGTAATTATCAATCAGACTTGCGGCTTCTTTTGTTCTTACCTTTTATCTATATAGAGCTGCTCATACCGTATTTAATTCATTACAAAATAAGCATTTTGGTGTTTAATGTGGAACTTTCTTTTAAATTCAAATTCAAAAAAACCTTTATTCACTGTAAAACTTTATGATTTATTTAGTGCAAGTCAGGATGAAGTACAACAGTTACAGTAGCATTCAAATGAGTATAACAATATTCATTCACAATAAATTTAGAAAAAATAATCCTAACTATTTTAATCATTCCAATAATCTTTCACATTATAATAGGCCTTCGATGTTAATTTATTTTTACAATACTTTTAAGACAAATATTACTTGGAAGTTTATTATAAAATATAATACAGTCCACCTTAAAAGATTTAGCAATTTTACGGAGCCTAGTACATGGAATTATTCATCAATCTTTCATAAAATTGTTTTTATGAAAGATTGATGAAGGTGAAGTAGCGAGCAGATTCCTCACCAGCGACGTCTGTACGCAACGCCAAGTGATCCAGCCGTTCACAGAGCACTGGGTCCCCGACAATTCAAGCTGCTCTGCGTTGCACGCGGTCAAATGGATCGAGCTGATACTGGGGTGCGCCAGACCAGAGATGACAGCAATACTCCATGTGTGGCCGGACCTGCGCTTTGTAGAGCGCTAGAATGTGGGCCGGCTTGAAGTATTGCCGTGCTCTATTAATGACGCCCAGTTTCTTTAAAGCCAATTTGGCTTAGCCTTACAGATGACCACGAAATTGGCAATCGCTCGAGATTTCGAGACCCAGTATTCCGATAGTAGGCGAGGCTTTAAGGGAAGTGTTGTCGAAGAGCGGTGATACGAAAAAAAGGGGTTTTTTTAGTGTAAACGCGCAAACTTGTGTCTTCTGGGGGTTATATTGGACAAGGTTAAATTTTCCCCATTCCGCGACCTTCTCAAGAGAGGACTCGATAGAAGACACAAGTTTCTCCCGGCACTGGTCGACGATTTCCCGAGAGAGACGTGCATCGTATACGGCATCACCAGTGCTGTCGTCTGCATAGCAATGAATGTTGGAGGTGTCCAACACATCATTGATATGCAGAACAAACAGCGTGGGAGACAGCACACAGCCTTGGGGCACTCCAGCATTCACGGGCTTCGGGTTCGAGCAATATCCGTCGACAACGATCTGTATGCTGCGCCCAGAGAGGATGCTGGAGGTACACTTTCACAAGCTCTCGGGAAGCTCAAATGATGGAAGTTTTGAGAGGAGCGCCTTGTGCCATACACGATCAAAGGCCTTCGCTATATACAGGCTAACTGCCAGGCCTTCCCCCTTGCTTTCAATAGCCGCAGCCCATCTATGTGTTAGGTATACCAGAAGATCACCTGCCGACCGACCATGGCGAAACCCGTATTGTCGATCGTTTATCAACTGGTGACCCTCTAGGTATACCAAGAGCTGACGGCTAATTATGCTATCCATGATTTTGGAGAGCAGGGACGTAATAGCAATAGGCCTGTAGTTTGCGGGATCCGAACTGTCTCCTTTTTTTTGGATCGGATGGACAAGGGCTGACTTCCGTGAGTCAGGGACTACGCCTTTAGAATAAGAGTGCCGGAATAAACGCGTTAGCACCGGCGTCAACTCAGGGGCACACGTTCTAAGCACGATTGGAGAAATGCCATCCGGCCCGCTCGACTTCCTGACGTCCAACGAAAACAGAGCTCGCCTAACAGTTTTCTGTCTGAACTGTACTTCAGGCATAGAGCTCTGACACCGCGGGATGGTTGGCGGTGTTTTTCCGTTGTTGTCAAGAGTCGAGTTGGCGGCGAAAAGAGCGCACAAGAGATCGGATTTCTCTTTTGCCGTATGGGCCAGGGTGTCATTCCTCATGTGCAACGGCGGCATGGACGGCTGGCTGAAGTTACCAAGAGCAGCTTTCGACAACAACCAGAACTTGCGTGTTCCGGTCGGGTAACTGGAAAGCTGCTCGCCGATTTTGACGACGTGTTTTGACTTTTCTCGGGCGATTTGGCGCTTAAAGAATCTGGAGGCACGGTTGTATTTCCTCTTAAGAACTATGTAGTGCGGATCCTTTGTGCCCAGCGCCGCAAACCCAAGCTCGATACGCCTGTTTTTTGCAGTCAGATGCTGCTTTAACTAACACATCCAACCAGGGCTGTGATCTGCCACCGATCGGTACTACAGAGTTTGGTATAAAAATATCCATACCCTGTAGTATCATATCGGCTACTGCAACGGCGTAGGCACTAGGATCGTAGGATGCAAAAAAGGAACGCATCCTATCCCAATCTGCTGACTTGTAGTGCCAAACGCGGCGGGTCGCTGGTGGACTTCGATGTTGGCGTCGGATAGGCACTACACTCCTGACCAGGCAATGGTCGAACATTCCGAGAGGGGCCTCGACAAAGACCTGGTAACCATCGGGATGTGTAGTCAGCAGAAGATTCAATAAGGACGGCATGCGGCTATCCACATCCGGGAGCCGCGTTGGCGACTCAACCAATTGGGACAGACCATACGCCAATGCAAAATTATGCACAGATCGCCCTGCGTAGTCTGTGGTATGTGATCCAAGCCATTCGGCATTGTGCCCGTTGAAATCACCCAAGACTACGATTTCAGCGGAGGGGATCTGTGCAAGCACGTCGTCAATTGCCGCTTGAACGCAGCCCATACGATGATCGGTTTCTGCGTTACCACTATGGGACCTGTAGGCTCCGCATAGATTTAGAGGACCGCGTCCGCATCCAGAGAGTGGACAGGTCCTTAACCTCAAAATTGCCGAGACGGCGACAGCAGATATCTTCCCTAACGTACACACATACCCCGGCATGAGGCAAAAAATTGTGCTCAATTTTGTACCCGGGGTACGTTAAATATGACGTATCGCTAGGTCGAGATATCTGCGTCTCAGTAAGGAAACACAAGGCCGGCTGCGCCGTCTCAAGGTGGTGGTGGACGGCGTTTAAAATGGAGTGAATTCCCCTGATATTGCAAAAGTCCATGTTGAGTGTGGAGCGGGGTACCGTGGTGTTACTGCCTCGTTTGTCCTTGGTCATGCGCGGTTCGTTGCCCTCCCCAGAATACGAAGAGCATCCCGAGCTAGAGTGCTCGGGTAGGGATTCTCCGACTCTGGTAGAGCCGGTACCCTCCTGGGGTAAAATTTTTTAAAGATTCGCTGTCATATTCGGGTGGAGGGGGGGGGGGAATGGCCACCGGTCCTCGACACTAATCTATGTGAAACATAGCGGCACTAGGCCGCTACTTGACGCCGGTATTCTGCGCGAGTGTGGTAATTAACCCGGACGAGTCTGGCCCGATTGTGCTGACTTCAAAAGACGGCAGCGTGACTCTCCCACTTCTAAAAAGCCCTTAGTCGCCTCTTACAACACCCATGGGCCTGGGACTCCCCTATTCTTTTTACGCCCCGGGGAAAGTACAGGGCAATGGAAAGGGCAGGGATATAGGAACAGATCGCGTCACTCTTATAATTTTCTTTATTAAGAGCATTGGTAAAAGGGCCAGCAGCTCAAACTTAAACACATTAACCAAACATTTAAACAAATTATTTTGAAGAATCTATAAAAAAGTTATTCTTGAAAATACAATTTTATATTATAATAAATTGATCCATTTTCGTATCTGCTCTATATAGATCTCTCGCTCAGTTTGATGGAAGTTAATCTAAGGCAATCGTGATTGAAATGTCTGAGAAAAATTTGATTAATAGATTGCTTGTAACGACTGTTCGTTAACCACGAACTAAATAATAATGTTTGAATTACGACTTGGAATAAGGATATTCGACTCAAAAACTGTTGTAGATATGTTTTTTTTTTAATATTTTCAAATTACTAGTTAGTTATAATAATAATATTTAATATAATATTGACACATTTTTACACAAATTAAATTGCCACAAACTAGGCATAGTCTGTACTATGAGTACAAGACAACGATGTATTTTATACAATATGCTTACTTAAACATACATAAATACATATAAACATCCATGACTCGGAAACAAACATCCATATTCATCATATAAATGTTTGCACCTACCGGGATTCGAACCCGGGAGTTCTAATACAATCCAAGCCGTTGCTAAAATTCTTACACACTTTCTTGGCGTATTCGTACAACCTTCGTCATCGTGGAATGAAAGTATATCAACTTAGATAATTTATATGTTTAGATCTCTATCTAGCCTCTCCCTGTTAGGCAACGCATGACAACAGGCCAAGTTTATTTCTCTAGTGTGCATGACGGCAACCACTTTAGTTTTAGTGTTTTTGTGTGTTGCTGAAAATAGAGGCTAACGCTTCACAGCTATTTTGCTTCGAAGTGTTCACAGCTGTCACAGTCTTTCTAGACGTATTAATTATCTAAAGTAATGTTGCATACGGTTCAAGTCGAGCGATTTTTTTTATGGAAGAGGAGGACAAACAGGGATTCACAGAAGCGTTGCGTTGCTTTTAGAAAAGTGAACTCGCTTTTTTGCTGAAGTTCATTCCACAGCTTGGTTGTATGTAGCAGAAAGTTCGTTGAAAAGCGCACAATGGAGGACCGCCACACATCAAGATGGTGGGCATAATATAGTTGAACTTCATGAAACTCAAAAGATTTTATTGACAACACAGTTGACATAAGTACGAGTAGTAATCGCTTAACAATTCTACTGGTGTTGATAAAAATCATGTACAATGGTGTGATCTTCAAGCAGGTGACCAGCATACTCATAGGAACGGCTAATCCTATTAAAATAATATTAATAATATAGCCTTTATTCAGATCTTACCTAACATAGATAACTAACAATACTCTAAAACAAACATAAAACTTTAAAAACAAAATAACACTATCCAGTATTTATATTTTTTTTTGTGGATCTGTTTGCCAATCGGCAAAGGCCTCCTCCAACAAAGAAATGATATTTTCACCCATTCTTCTCACTTCACTTAGACCAATAATGTCCCATTTAATGTGTTTTAAAGAATACATAAGTTCTGTGAGATTTTCTTTATGTTTCAAGGTTATTATAATTTTTGTTGTTATTGCTTATTGTTGGAGGGTTGTGGTCTCTTTGCCCCACGAGGTCCAGTCTAGAGAGAGCAATTAAAATAGCTTAGAAATATTATAAATTGTTTCGACTGACGTACTACTAAGTGCGAGTACATAGAAAACAAAATGGCCGATACCTAATCCACGAAATAGTTATGAAAAATTAATGTAAACGCATCAAAACCAAACTTATGCTAAGTGTACGATAAATCTTGGCCCCAGGCGCGTTTCCCCACAATTTATTCTTTCTGGGCCCTTAATCCTGTTATTAATGGTATTTTACGTCCCCCACAAACGTACACCCAAATGCATTGTCTGAAAAGTATTAAGATAAGACGCTCTTCAATCTTTGGGGTATTCGACATTTTCGTTATGTATTACGGCAACCTATTATAATTCAAAATTTGCAATTACTGCTTACGGTTTTAATAAATAAATCCAAAAAAATGAAAATACTTAAAATCTAGGTATGTGTTTGTTTTGTTTTGTTTATTCTATTTTATTTATTTGTCTCTTACTTAATATAATTTTATACACTAATAAAATTGATGAAGCCACAACCTGAGAGTTGATTAGCTCAGTTGGAAGTGCACTCGCACGGAACGCGAGAGGTCGTGGGTTCGAGTCCCGCATCGTTTTAAAATTTTGTTTTTAAATTTTATTTGTGTATTAATCCTAGAAGTGAGGGAGTAATTAAATTTCTTATAAAACTACTAGCTGACCCAGCAAAGTTGCATTGCCGATATTAAAATCGCGATACAAAAGTAACTGTTGATCGTAGATGGGTGAAAATTTGAAGTTGTATGTATTTTTAATGCTGACTCATAATCAAACAAATTTAAAAATAAATGTCAAAAAATTAAAAAAAAATTGACGTGGACCACCCTTAATTATTTAGGGGGATGAAAAATAGATGTCCCAATATGCACTCAAAATTTCATGAGAATCGGTCAAGCCGTTTCGGAGGAGTTCAAAGGTTAACAGCATGACACGAGAATTTTATATATTAGAAATATTATGTAATTTTTATATATGTTTACTGTTGATGATCTTTAAGAATGAATAAATAAATAAACAAATACCATGATGGTATTCCTCAGTAATGATATTGAGGGTATTATTACTAAGCAACTAAAATATATAGTAGGTGGTGACCGGTGAGTTTCTTGCGCCCGTTCTTCTCAAGTCTGAGGCACTCTTTTTGGAATCGCTGGTAGTTTTTAACGTATTTTTTCTTTGTTTGGGGTAGTAGTTTTTGTCGTTCAATAAGTGATATTAATTCTATTTTGGATTAAAATATTGAAATTTAAAATTTAAAAGTAACAACATTTTATTTAAAAAAAAGAATCTGAATTTCTTGCGTCCTTTCTAGTCAGGTCTGAAGCATAAATTTTCGAATAGGTGGTACAAGTAGTTATTGACGTTATATCACAGATTTCCGAAATTCTATTTTAAATTAAGTTATTGTCTGTATTATCTAAACTTAATTTAAAAGTTATAAAAAACATAGAAAAGTTATTTTTTTTTCGTGATGAGAAATATACATTTACGTATTTGGACTCCGAAACGAGGCCAATATGTCGGGATCGTGTGTACCCCCTACCGACTAAAACCCTCCTCTATGACGATAGCCCGAAAAGCTTTTCCAGCGAAGCCGGATGAGGGCCCTGGAGGCCGAAAATGTAGCTCACAGGCGCGGGACATCTCGGAAGGAGACTCGAAGCTCGGACGGACTGCTCACTAGGCTGAATGGAGAGAAGACTACTAACGATCTAATATCTGTTAGTCCAATGGACTCTAGGTTTGAAAAGATTTCGCATTCGGCGGTGAGTGCGGTGATGTATGTACAACTGCGCTCGTCACCATGAGACATAAGATGTCAAGTCTCAATTGCCCAGTAATATCACTAGTTACAGCGCCCTTCAGATCGAAACACAGTGATGCTTACACATTACTGCTTCACGGCAGCAATAGGCGCCGTTGTGGTACTCAAAATCTAGCCGGCATCCGGTGCAAAGAGGCCTCCCACTGGTATATGCGTGTGTGTAAAGGTGTGTGAGTATTAATTGTGTGTAGAGTTGTTACAGGTGTTTTGTGATGTGAGAACCAGAAGGCACTACATTGGCGCCTCGCCAGTGCACCTTAAACTGAGTCAACTCGTTTTAGTGATACTCATTACAGAATAATACAATTTTTTATCATGATTATCATCTTTTCATCATGATATGCGTCTAAACGCGACCAGAGATCATAATTTATTAAAAGAAAAAATTTCTTTGATAATTTATTCGTATAGATAGACTGTGACAGCTGCGGAAAAATTGAGGTAGACAGTTAACCTCTATATTGAGTATTGCACGTATATTACAATACATAGACACACACACAAGGTTACATTCAAATCGCGATCGTAAGACGTAGCTTACGCACACTAAAGTAATAACCCTGGCCTGTTTTAATCGGTTGTCTAGCTGCAAGAGGCTCTATCTACGTATAAATTATCTATGTAATTTTTGCATTTTTCTCGGACGTGCATACAGAAAAACAAATTAAAATATAAAGTACTTTTTGGTACATGAATGATAGGATAATATTTTATATGTATTGCTAGGCTCGTATTTATCAAAATATGATTACTTTATTATCTGATGAATGAAGTGAAAAATTAACTGTTAGTAATAAAGTTTTTACAATGACTGGAGTGCTTTTTTATGAAAATAAGGGATGAGACGAGCAGGACATTCAACTGATGGTAATTGAACAGAGCGTACCTGCCAATTACAATGCAGTGCCGCTCAGGATTCTTGAAAAACCAAAAAATCTGATCGCACTACTTCCTTGAGACATAAGATGTTAAGTATCATTTGCCCAGTAATTTCACTAGCTACGGCGCCCTTCAGACCGAAACGCAGTAATGTTTACACATTACTGCTTCACGGCAGAAATAGGCGCCGTTGTGGTACCCATAAGCCTCCCACTGTCTCTCCAATAGTTTGCTTGAAGGCTAAAATCAGTAATCAAACTCTAAGCTTATATACTATCCTCATACCTAACTAAAATCCCGTACCTACTCAAAGAAAAACGGCTTCCAAAGGAATCCAATTTTTATACACGTATTCCAAAGAAAATTTAATATATTTGAAAATTAATGAGAATACATACAAGTGCCCTCGAACATCTGAGTTACAACTCATATAAAATTTTTAAATAACAATAAATTTCGTTTCGGCCCGCCCCATGTTATTAGGATAATATTTAATACAAGCTTCTGATGTTTTTGGATTGTAAGCCGTATGTAAAAGGGAAAAGGACTGTTTTAGGTTTATTTAATTATATTTCGTAAAACAAAAATGCTTACAGCTGACTACTCATCAACATTGCGTTTTATTGAAATGAAATAAAAGGGAAGAGAAAGGAATTGGGAAATTGGTCTAAGCGTAGCGGAGTGTACTTGAGGACGCTTAAAGGTTACACGGAGTATTACAATTTTACATTCATTTTTAGACAGTTTTATGAACAGTTTTCTTCATAAAGCCGCTTCGTGGAATCATCTAATGGGTACTGTATAAATACAATAAAAAATAAAATAAAATAAAAAGCCTTTTTATTTCCTCCTATGAACTAAGTTACATTTTGTTTAGTGGATTAGTAATTATAAGGAAATAAAGTTATTTTTGTTAGTATTTATTAGTAAAGGTAATATTTATTTGATTACTTTCATAGGAACCTCCGTGCGGGTGAAGGCCTCCTCCAGGTTGTGCCATTTATCCCAATCTTGTGCCAATCCGAGCCAGTGTTTGCCTGCGGTGTCGCGTATGTCATCTGACCATCGTTTGAGCGGACGACCTTGTTTGCGCTTTCCACTTCCTGGTCCTTTCCACTCTGTGACCACTTTCGTCCAACGCCCATCCTCAAGTCTCGCTACATGACCGGCCCACTCACACCGGGTACTGTATACTCCAACCAAAAGACTGATGGACCTTCAAGTCTTCAGTCTGTAACGGGAGCCTTTATGGAGACGATATGAAGCCCTGTTTATTTATTTTTGTTACCCAGAAGGTCATCACTGTCATCAATTACGTCCATACCTGATTGGATTGTATTTTCTTACCTTTTTTAAGTATATTATGCTTATTCCTTTTTTTGTTAAAAGTTTTCATCTTAGAAACTTAACAAAATTATTCTAGAAACAATTTAATACTAACCGAGGTACATATTTTTTCTAATATTTAAGAAATTTACAAGTTTTGGATTCAGCAAATTTCGAAATTGAAGTACAAACAATAACAGGATTTAAAGTACGAAAATACTATTTAACAAACACTCAATTCCATTGTGCCTTTTTGATTTTTCTTGTACGTTTTAATCTTACACTAAATTTAATCTAATTGATATACACTTATTAAAGTATAAGGTTTTAAAGGGATATCAAAAATGGAATACTTGTGTATATGCCATGTCTCGAATCATTCAATTTATTTTTGTATGCCAATCATGTTGTCCCGTTGTGTACGCAGAAGAAAGCACACGAATTCGCTTCGGGCGTATTTTAATAAGATGTCACAGCCATAACAGGAACAGGGAGCCAAATTTGATTACAAAAACTTTATCATTAAACAATAACAAGCGAAATTACGTTCCTCTAATTGGGTATAATGGGGATAAACGGTTTATGGGACGCAAACCATCGCCTCAGGGCATTTCTTGACAGCTCGGTTTCATAATCACAGTATTAATTTGATGCCTCGTAATTATCTTTTATAATTTGACAGTTGGACTCATTAGAAAAGGTTTGAGTGACAAGACAACGGAATTCGGACTTTGTTACTAGAGAAAAGTTGTAACGTTGATATAATTACATGTTTTGATGTGAAGGAAATTGTTGAGAAAGTCAGTTTAAAAAGTACAGTAAATTATTATTGTTCATGTAAAATTATATATCTAGTTGTTAAGACTAAATAAATAAATACACAATAACCTTAGATTAAGGATTGGTCTCCGCTGCGCTGTGCTAGATACCGAAGTAGTCGCAAAGTGCGACAACTAATACTACGCCCGGCCTACTCGAGCCAGTCTCGAACATGTGTGACATACGCTACGTGTTCTGTTAAGCTTTGCGAATAATTTGCCAATGTAATATAATATTAAAATAAATAATGCCATTGAGTGTCAAGATGCCACGCACACAAGCTGTGTTTTTTTTAACAAAATTTAGTTGCCTTAATAAAAAAGCTGTTGTTCTTAGGTAGTACCTACGATATCTAGTTGGAGCTCAGCGGAGACTAATCCATAATCTAAGACAATAACATACCACAGAATATAATAATTTGTTATTTATTAGGTCGAGACGTTCACCAATAGTACAATATTAAAATATTTACTTTATGTCAGGTTAAGAGACGTGGAACCTATTAATACTGATTCAAATAATAATACGCTAGAATTTGCATTTGTTCCTACTTTTGTGAATAATCTAATAATTTGCAAATTTATCTACAAAACTAATATTGCATAAATTTACATTTTACATAATAATGCACTATCATGCGTTATCAATTTGATAACAATGATGATTGATGATGATATTTTAAGAACTATGAAACCACGATACACGTAAATAAATTTCATTCCATTCATGATATCTCAGCAACAATTATAATGTTAACACGAGGAATAAACAAACTAATTATGCCTACTACTCGGTTAAGTCGAGTTAGTAAGTCTTTTATTGGGCGATGTATATTTTACAACATGATCCCAGAAAATGTGCAAAGCATGGTAAAGGTTAATATGACATAAATGGTTTTCATTATCATAATCATACAGATTGAGAGTGGAGCGACCACTTTCAGGCAATTAAATAATTAAAATTGTAACCATATTTTAATGAAAAAAAAAAGCCCGCTGAGTTTCTTGCGGGCGTTCTTCTTACGTCTGATTTCGAATGGGTGGTAGTTTTTTGAAGTTCAATAAATGATTTGAAATGTTATATGTATAAAAATATTTGAATATAAAATATTAAACAATATAATTGTATGATATAAATAGAATTAAAAGATCTCGAAGAAACCCTTAGATCTTTCTCGAATAGCGTGTATAAATATTAGGCCTTCAAAATCACAAGATGAATGGCGAATTATTTATTTTCCATTAATACACAATACATGTCAAAGTTCGGCACGAGCTGTAAAAAATCTCATATCCTCGCAACGTTGAGGGGAGTGAGGAACAAAATGGATTCTCGCGACATTCGGCCGCGACCCTCCGGGCCCTCTCTCCCCTTTAGGCGTGTTTGCTAAAAATGCGTTCAATTTTATATGCGGGCTTATATACGCTCCTTACTCAAACAAAGATGTCGTTCTTTCATTACGACTTTAAAATACACATGCTCAGTTATTTGCAGCGTTTTATTGATTTTACAATTGGGCTTGAATGTTTCCTCTATTTGCGACAAGTTTATTATGTTGCAGGGAGACAGAAATTAATGTAATTATGATGTTTTTTTTAATTTTAATTGAAAATGGGAGTGGGCTGGCCATGTCACCCGCAAGCATTGCTCGTGGTGCAAGGCAGTGATAGAATGGAGACCGTGGGGTGAGATACGCCCGAGAGGAAGACCGCAGATGCGTTAGTACGACGATATCAAAAGACTGGCGGGAACAAAGTGGTTGGGAACTGCTCAAGACCGGAAAAGATTACATAAGCTGAAGGAGGACCTTACAGGGTGAGAACGGCTAAAGAAGTAGAAGAAGAAGATGATGTTTTCCCAGTAGTAGTCTGGTTTAAACCGGATGGTGTCTATAATATAATAAGTAGAAGAAGAACGGCTAAAGAAGTAGAAGAAGAAGATGATGTTTTCCCAGTAGTAGTCTGGTTTAAACCGGATGGTGTCTAAAATATAATAAGTAGAAGAAGAACGGCTGAAGAAGTAGAAGAAGAAGATGATGTTTTCCCAGTAGTAGTCTGGTTTAAACCGGATGGTGTCTATAATATAATAAGTACCTACTTCAAGGTATCCTTTTTCTGCCAAAATGCTGAAGATTGCAGATTCTATTTGTGTTTCTGTTCGAACAGCACTATGATGATTATTGAAACTAAATTTATTTATTTCTTTAGGCTTTGCAACTAGATATACAATTTTACATAAACGAAAAAAGAATATAATTCAAATTACTATTACTTATATGTACATAACTAAGTTAAAGCATGCAAAATATCAATGAACAATCCAAAACAAGCAACCATTTCATACACTTTAATTAAAATTCTAATATTTTTTTTTTACAAAATGGGCGTTTTATTCACTTATAAACGTCAAAAACTTACCATCTATTAGAAATTTATGACTGAGAATCGCAGGGGGTTTTTCCTTTTTAACCGACGTCAAAAAGGAGGAGGTTATCAATTCGATCGATATTTTTATGTATGTACATATGTATAACTCTGAGATTTATGATCCGATTTACGTAATTCTTCATTTGATCGATGCGAAATAGATGCCATTTGGTCCCATAAAAATACTTTTACTTATTTATATAGTAGTTTCCACTTTATGAACATTTATATATAAATTTTTGTCGACCTGTATGACGTAATTGTTTTCTGTGTACGGCTTTTTTTGCAGTTTTCATTCAGGTTGATTATTATTATTAACTGGCACTAAAACGTTAAAATTAAAAAATCAACTAATTTTAAAAAAACCGACTTTAAAAGCTGAAAAGTATCAAATAACTAAAAATTTAATTTAATACACCTCTTATGCAACCTTTTACCTTTAATATTAATAAAATACTATTATTTGTATGTGCTACATATTGATAGCTTTGAAGTCGGTGCCACGGGTGGGTGTTCTACCACAGACATCGAATTACAAAAAAGATTTCACTGATAACGATAAGAAATAAAATTAAATGATATGAAACTATTCAAATGTTTTGAATTTTCTTGAGTTAATACGCCAATATTCGTTGCTTACTAATTCTTTTGTATTTCATTTTCTGAGATCTTGTTGCATACATTGCCGCATAAAAGACTTACTATCTCAACTTAGCCGAGTACTAGTCATTATAAGTTTATGTCTGTTCCTAGTTTTAACATTATGGTTATGACAGTTTCTAGTAAATTCACTTATGTGCCTATGTACATACATAACATTATCAAGAATATATTGATCGCTGGAATTGATTGGATGAGGGCAGCGTAGTACCGATCGTCGTGGAGTTCTTTGGGGGAGGACATTATCCAGCAGTGGACGACTTCCGGCTGAAGTGGTGATGACGACGACTCATGCTATGGCTGAAAGTACTCTTCATGACTTCAATTCTATAACTGCAATGAAATGCCCCTTTTATGCAAGCCTTCTTATCAACGATACTTTAAACCTGGATTCTCTTCAATACAAGATGTATTATATATATAATCTGGAGTAGCTTCTAACTCTAAAATTGCTCCCCCAGATTACCCACAAATAGATTTATAACATATCGTTACCTTTCCCAACACTATTCACTAAACTTCGTGTCTCTAGTAAATTTTTGTAGATATTAAAATTATGAAAGCATAATATGCAAAACATCTGTTCTATGAATGCTGTAAAAAAGTGATTTACATTTGATGGTTATTCTATAACTAACGTGGTCCTCAAACGATATAAAGAAACAAAAAACATTATTGTTTTGTAAAAAGAAAAAAGTTTATTATGCAAATTGAGGGAAGGGCTTAAGCCAGAATCAAATTATTTATTAAGCGCGGATTCACATTACAGTTGCAGTAGAACTAACTATATGTTTATACGGAGAAGTAAGCTCACACGAAGATAAAGACGTTAAGTTAAGGGCGGATTCGACCAAACTAGAGTAAGTTTTTAATCGGTATGTGTATATGTGGATTGATGCATTTACTATACCCAATAACTCTTGTGTATATAAGTATTAATTTACTTTTTTTTCTTTTTTCGACTTACTCGTGTAAGCCTTTCAGTTTTTGACATTTGAGTATTTTTGTTGCGTCACTTTGCATATATTGTAATTGAAATGATTTGAAAAACAATTAAAATGTACATCTTGACTGAATGTACATTTTAATACTCTACTTGACATGAATGTATTTCTTCAGCTCAACCCTTTACGAAGTAGCGGTAAATTCAATAAGAAATATTTTTTTTTGACATTCATAAGTGTCATTTCCGTGACCTACGTGAATAAAGTGTTTTTGAATTTGAATTTGAATTTAATCGCGAGTAACTACTGCTATTCTTACATAAAGACTAATTTGAATTTCACTAATAACTAAAATAAGAGTAATATAAGTATATGCGAGTATTTATTTACACGGACGATTTTGGCGATATAAAATTTTAAACTGAGTTATAAAATTTTAACTTTCACATTTAACTAAAAATTGTTTGTTATATTTCCTCGTTGATCAGTTTTTTGGACTCACTAGCTGCGTCTTTGCTTACCAAATGCAAACAAAAGTTTCACTTTAATAAATAACAACATTTACATTAAACACTGACAAAAACCAACAAAATAGCGTGGAGCACTGGCACAAATGAGTAATAGTATATACACTACACGGTCAGCTGGTCCGCCCGACCGTCACGCGACCTGCAACATACAGACGAAAAAGCTTGAGAGGATCTAATAAAAGTTTCACTTTAAAATTGAATACTTTTGAATACTTTCAATTCTTTTTCATGTATATATAGATATACAGTTTACACGGGGTGACTGATTCCCAATTTTAATCAGGGAGAGTACGACATACATAATACTTAACAATTATTTAGATTATATAAACATATTAATAAATAACAACATATAAATTAAACACCGACAAAATACACTGGCCTTCAAAAGTAAGTATCACACTTTTAAAATTGGGATAACGTTTTAGGTTCACAAGATATACTTTCGAAATAAAAAGGACTCCAAAGAGAATTTAATTTTGTACATAAAAACTTTATAGTCTGTAACATTCTTTTAAGAATTGGCTGAAAAAAAACTTCAAAACCAAAACCATTCCTTTTTCAAAGTGGACGTTTCCGAATTACAATTTTACCATTCACATTTTTCTTTCTGTTTTAAATTTTTTTTCAAGATCTATGGGTCTTGTTTTAAAAATTTATGCTTAAAAGCACATAACATTTATTTATCATGCCTCTTTCAGTTGAAAAATGTGCTAGGATCATGGCTTTTCTGGAACTAGGCATCAGTATGCGTCGCACTGCAAGAATGGTGGGTATGACGGTACGAACGGTCCAGAAGGTAAAGCGAAGGTACGAAGAGACTGGACCCATCTGAGGAGACCTTGTAATGGCAGACCCAGGTGTACCAGTGCCCGAGAAGATCGTTATATTATTTCCACTGTGTTAAGAAATCGCCACCAAAATGCAGTTGAAGTCCAGCAACAGCTATTTCAGACCCGGAGGGACTACATTAGTGACAGTATAGTGAGAAGCAGACTTGCTGAAGCAAATTTGAAACCCCGAAGACCAGCGAGTGGCCCAAAACTCGAGAGACAGCATCGAGTAGCGAGACTGCGATACGCCCATGAACACATGCAGTGGGATGAAGAAGAATGGTCAAGAATTTTGTTTGCAGATGAGTCTCGATTCTCCCTTTACTCTTCTGATGGAAGGCGAAGTGTTTACAGGCGACCTGGTGAGCGATACCTTCAAGCCTGCATCTCAGAAAGAGTCAAATACGGTGGAGGCAGTGTACATGTATGGGCTGGCACATCTTCAGAAGGACGCACAGAGCTAGTAGCCATAGAAAAAGGCACCCTCACTGGGCAAAGATATGCTCAAGAGATTCTCAATGAGTATGCAGGGCTGTATTTAGCAAATATGGGTGATGGATCGATGCTGATGTATGTGTACAAGAGTATATTCAGGAGGTTGGTATCAGCGTGATGGCATGGCCATCAAGAAGTCCTGATCTCAACCTGATTGAACACGTCTGGGATGAGCTTGGGAGGCTAGTCAGAAATCGCAGACCACCACCTACTACCCTCAGGGCACTAAAGCAGGCCCTGGTAGAAGAATGGGAGAATATTCCCCAACATCGGCCCCGAAACCTGGTGTTCAGTATGCCAAACCGGCTCGCAGCTGTAATCAGAGCTCGAGGAGGCAATACCAGTTATTAAAAATTAAATAACATGTAATACATTTTAGTTGAATTTTTTTACACTAAACTAAAAATGTCTATTTTCATTGTTTTATCTTTTTTAAGTTAAAAATGTTACTAATGTATAAATTTCAGTTTCTAAGAATTAAAGCCTATAAAATTTGCAACAAAACGTTTTTAATCTTAAATCTCTACCTTCTATAGTTAAGAAAAAAATTTAATTTGAAAAGTGTGATACTTACTTTTGCAGGCCAGTGTAGTTAATAAATTATTACAACTTTTATGATACCTTATATATTGTGAGGAATTTGTCGAAAGAAACTCGATCGTTTAATATAACATGTGCAAACTATTCAAGCCGGCCGAATAACTGTATCAGATAACATTAATAGTACAATTAACAATTTTATATATAGGGTACATGCTGCAGTAAAGGTCTCTAATTAATAATTGGTATAATTAATTGTTTCAATATAAACGATAAATATATTGCACTGCATGACTTAACGAATAAACGGAGGTTATTTATTTGCTTGTATGAATGTGAGTGCAGCCGGTGTTGTTAAAATATCGCATATTTAAAACACTTAATGAAATTTGAGTTGAAAAGTTATTAGCTGTTATAAATGGATATTGTGGCGTTATTCTACAGTGCGGATTTCAAGGAACTTTCTGTCAGATACAAGGTTTCTAAGAATACACGACATGATTACCTTCAAAAAAACTGCGGCTACGTATCTAAAAAGACGGCAACGTTCCTGTAATTCCTCCGGCTTTTACACTGTACTTTCGTAAACAGACGCCAAACTAAAGCAAGTCGGTAAAAATTATCGCATTTGTCTGTTACATAGGCTCATGCTAGCTAAGAGGTTGGATATATATGACACAAGCGACAAACAGACTAGTCCTTCACCTGATAGATCTTAAAACCATTCAATTTCAACCGGAAAACGTCCACTGCTAGGCAAAGGCCTCCCCCAAAGATTGCCATGACGATCACTGCCCTCATTCAACCTATTTCGGCGATCTTGACCAGATCGTCGCTCCATCTTGTGGGGGGCCTACCAACACTAGGTCTTCCGGTACATGGTCGCTATTCGAGGACTTTACTGCCCTAACGGCCATCTGTACGTCGAGCTATGTGCCCTACCCATTGCCACTTCAGTTTCGCAACCACATGGGCTATGTCAGTGAGTATGCTTCTTCTACGGATCTCCTCATTTCTGTCTTCTGATCTTCCGCAAAAGGCCCACAGTTAGCAACCACGTCTGCATTCCGTATATCACCACTGAAACCGCCAAACTGTCAAAACCTCCTATGACTATTCGCAATACTAGTCATGAGATGCATTGTCAGAGAGCCTTTGAAGGAGAGAGAGCTAATGAGCCTTTTCGCGAGTTTTACTTTTAGTTTGAAGGGTCCAAATACGTGTTGGTTCAGGAACACAGAAGCCTAGATTTTGAACAACTTCTCCAATTACTCGCGTAAATGTGTAAAAGATCCAGAAAAATCCAACACCTCTATGCAGCGCCAAAGAATTAAGCCAATCGGAGATCATATTATTATCTCAACACCCTTTAACAGTCTTACTAAACTAAACTACTAGCCTTCTATCAAATTAGATAGCGATAATATGATGTCCCTGGATTTGCAAGAGAATATTAGAGAAAGGGATCTTTTACCATCAAGTGACCTGGATAGTGTGTCCTCTACTCATTAGAAGACGAGGAAGTATCTATCTCTAATCTGTAGCATAACGCTACTGGGGGATGCAACTTAACAACGAAATCCGAAGGCCTTTAAGGCCTTACTTAAAAATTAAACTGTTAACTTTTTCTCTGTGGTCGTCATGTGGTATGCTGTCAAATTTGGTAGAGAGGATTGTATGGTTCATGACTTTATTATTTAAAATATTACAAGAGCAAATATAGTGGTCTCAATGAGTCTTATATCTTTGTGCCGTTTAGTTGTTGTTGAGACACTTGGCCCGTGGGGCCCAGAGGCGAGAAGAATGATCCAAGTACAATATCTACGCACCTCAATAGGGCTACTGGTAATCCAAGCGCATGCAACTATCTCGGTCAATGGACCAGCTTAGCTATCCAACGCGGAAACGCTGCCAGTATTCTTGGTACACTTCTCCGTAGTGATAGTTTTAAATTAATGTAATCATAGTATTGTATAATATATAGATATAAGATTTGTTTTGTTTGAATAAATTTAAAAATCAAATATTTAAACTATGAAATAACGAATATTTGAAACTGTAATTCGTTTGTTTTTCTAATTCTTATAATTTTTAAGTCTCTTGTATTTATGTATGCCACCATACGTTTAAATAAACACATTTCTTTCATCTTTACATTCCTCTTTATCTCAATTGAACAATATTATCATGAGTATAAAATAAAAAGTTAAAGTTATCTGTCGCTTACATAAAAAACGACAGCTTTGCGAATTTGCTATCTCTTTGATCTGGTATTGAGAGACGCTCGTTCCTGATAATATTCAATAAGAAACTTATTAACTAATTGCTTCATTATATAAGTTTAATTAATATAAGTTAAGGGACACTTATTAATTATAGATAGGTATAATAGTTCCAATGATACATCCCTACTGTATCTTTACTGATGACAGTGGAAGTTTAGTTTATACCCCAGTGAATACAGCTGTTGGTCTCTTGATCAATTATCGCTTTGGCTCAAGCTTTTAACTCATTTATAAGTAGTAAAGCCAATCCGATAATGTATTTTATTTATTGCTTCGAGTCCCAGAAGGTATTTTCGTATCAGTCTTCAAAAGTTCGACTACTCCAAACATTTACAATCTAAGGCACATAACTTGCAATGTATAACACGACTGTTATTTAAATTGTGGTTATACAAATGATTTAAGTTTTCTTTAGTGTTAATTCCGCCAATATTTGTTTTTAAAACAATTCGACACGTGTTTCTACACGACTCACACGAGGCATCCTCAGGACGTGTTGTCTCGCCAAAATCTGGCACGAGACTGAATCAGATTTTGCCGAGACAACACGTCCTGAGGATGCCTCTTGTAGAGGCGAAACACGAAGAAAACTTAAATCATTTGTATAATTATGGATTTCCGCAATGTAACGCGTAATTCGATAAATTTTCTGAATTGTGGTTTCTGACTGCGTCGAAATTTATTTAGTTAATATTCTTACCAACAAAATACGTATGGTTAAATTAAATACAGCCATAAGGTGCTGGACGTAAATGATCCGAAGTGCAAAGAGGAAATACAGTTACAATATTTACATCTTACTACGTACATACATATGATTGCACTTGTACACTATATTTTTATGAATTGTCACCTTTTTACTCTTAATAGTGATTTTCATTATTATAACACTAGAAATAAGGGATTGCTTGTAACTAATTCTAGTAGGCTTCATAAGATACATAATAGCTTTAAGGGTAAATGTATACACTTCTATAATAAAGACCCAGCCACTGTTCAGGCATTATCTATAAATAAATTGAAATGTTTTATAAAAAAATGGCTCTGTCGTAAATCATATTACTCCACTGCTGAATATCTAAATGATCGGACAGACTGGGACTAGATTGTGATTATTTTATAGCGATAGAAATGACTGTACAATATTGTATATTTTTATTGAAAAGAGCGCAAAAAAAGAATGCTGGGAGAGTTTCTTGCGCCGCTTCTTCTATCTCAGAGTGCCTTCTGTTTCTGAAGCGGTAGTAGTATCTAGTAGTTATTAGAAAATGCATCAAAAAGTATTCTAAAGGAATCAATTTTGAGAAAATAAATGCCTTTTATGCCTTTTTACTGCGGTAAGTCCATCTTACAGATGAGATAAGAAATAAAATAAGAAAAATATGTGAATAATGTTTCGGTATAACAGTACAATGTACTATATGAAATTAAATAATTGTAATCAACTTTTGAAGTTATATTGTAATTAGTTTTAAGTACTGATATCATTTAGTTTAGTATATTTTTATTTTTTTTCTATTTAGAATTATTTACAACATGCGACGACTGTAGTATACGTTTAAACCCGAATAGGTTTTTGTTTGTACTTGGTGTTAAGTAAACTTGTAAAATACTTTTTTTAGTCCCCCTGAAAACGAGATCTGGAAAGGCAAGACCTTTCGAGACAAACCAGAAACGTTGGATTAACTAAAATAATAATAAAAATTTAACTTTTACGCAAAAATCTAATGTAAAAACAAAGATACAATTACACGCGTCTTAATTCTTTAAAAAGTGTTTTATTTAAATATTGTGTGTAAATAACACAAAAAATTGTGTGTAAATATTAAAATATATTTTAGAAGCGATGCGTAGATTAAATATGAATTATTAAAAGTGCCTGAAGTACGAGAAAACCGATTAGAAGATGCATAAAGTTACATGTGATATGCTCAATAGACTAGGGTAAGGTAATGAAAATGTATACTGGTTCGCTTTATTTAAACAAAATAAGATACTATCAAATAACTAAGTGGCTCTATTTTGTCTATAAATAGAACTCTTTAACTAATTTGCATAAAGTTTTAAACAATAAGGGCCCTGTCTCTATAAAATTGAATGCAACGGGTAACTGATATCCTTGAGAGTGGCTAAAAAACACGCCATTCATTGACAGTTTTTTTTTTTAATTTTTTGTCTCAGATGCGTTCAGAATGTAGGACACGCATATCATTAAGTTTGCCCTTTAACTTTTTTAAACTAAACCGGCAATGAATAATACTAAATCATTAATAGTATTTTTTTCAATTTAAAAATAGAACGCAGCTGGCTGGTTTTTTGCGATTTGATGTTTTTTATAAAACGAACGTATAAAAATATTTGGCTTAGTGATTTGAATATTTTTATCACATTTGACTGTGGAGTCAAGCATATTGCCAGGTGAGGGTAACATATTTCTGCGCGTACTTTTTGCTAATTAATTTGTTTTTTTTTTCACAAGTACACCTGCTGGTATGAGACATTGAAAAGAGACAAAATCCAAGTTATTAAAGCGGAAGTATTAATGGCAATGTGTTCGAATATATTAAATAAAAAAATATATGTTTAGTATAAGTCTTGCGAATGATTTATACCTTTATTATTTTAAATATAATGAAATTGTGACAAAGAAAAAAAAGTTCATTGAATAAAAAATACTTTATAAGATTTATGTGTGTTTGTCTGTATGTATGTCCGAGCAAAACACTAAAACTACTGAGGACAAGTATTTTTGCTGCTTTATAGCATCCGTGCAGCAGCTAGTATTTAATAATATTGATTAATGGAATCCGCACATTGGATAGTTGCTTAGAGACAATGCTTAGAGTACACTGATATGGGATTGAAATTATGTTTTAATATGACTTATAATCAACTTGGAATATAATTTGACAACTGACGTGTCACACATTGAATACACATTATATTGTTTATTATTTAAAAAAAAGTTTTTTTATTTTAGCTTAATCTTCCAAAAAACGTTATTGAGTTAAAAGCACAAATCTGGTCACGTGATTCATATTAACGGACTGACAAAAATGGCAGCCCTACTGTCACTCTTGAAATGACATCATGACTTAGTAGCCCAACCCACATGTATTTATTAAACTTTAAAAACGGATTCCTTAAAATGTGATGTTTGTGGCTTGGAACATTTTTCAGGAACTACGTCCAATTACTTAAATCTATAACTCAGTAACATTATTTGTTAAAAACATGGACTAGTTATTACAATGAAGCTGGCAACCCCATTTCTCACAGCCAGTAGCTAAATAAATATCCACAAGCATCTGCTTGCTAATTGTCTAACGAGCAACGTGCATAAATTGAACTAAATTACAGTTCGAACAAAAAAAGCGTCGCACGGCCTCCGCGTCAACTTTTTAATTTTTAATCTCTAAAAAACCTGTCGTGTACCGTCTCAAGGTGTGAAATTTGCACAATTAAAAAAAATTCAGACGCCTCGCATGGCAACAATTTTAAATTTCGAACCAAACGCATTCGCTTCAGAACGTGTTGTAGAGCGCGCGAAAACGTGCACATGTGACGTTTCAACATGGCGGTCACGTATGCAAAGCAGTTAACCCATTTCTCAACTCGCCCTATAATTACGATATTTTGCATATTATTTGATGAATAAATATTTATAAGGAAGTGAAATTTAAGAAGTTTTTGAACTAGTTTGTTCGTTACATTGTACAATTGCTGATTTGCATTTTTGTTAAGGTATGCAAATTGGAATTGCATCATTTTGCTTATTAATTGATAGCTCGAGGAGGTTGCTTCCCACGTTTCGACTTATCTTCAATTTATTGTTACTTCAAGGTGTGAGTTTGAAACGAATGAATGTTACCTGATAATATGTCATTTCTTTTCCCTTATGTTAATTTATTTTGTTCACTGCCTCTGGCTAGAAGATAATGATAAACAGACATTGATCCATAATAATTATTATCATATATAATTAGAGCTCACAAGAGCTTGGAGAATCACCTTGCGAGAAGCTCACATCTTTTGGTAATAATATTATCGTTAATTTGACTTATAATTTATTTCAATGTATAAAATTGAATGTAAAGGTATCGTTAGCGTAAAATATGCCATTTTGATAATATACATTTTAATTATTTTTTATTAAACTCTTAAGTTCTATACCGGATTCCTTAAGATAATAAACAGTTATCTATTAGATATGAATGAAATTGATGGACTACTTTGAAATTCAAAAGAGAAAATTTATTTATTTAGGCGTTACCTTAAGTTATCTTAAGGGTCAATTTCGCTAAAATTTGTTAGTCTACATACAGAATGCATCTTCTGGCATTAGGTTCATTCTCTATGAAGACTGACAATTCTTAAAATAACTCCTAGCATTTTGATAATTCAAAAGGAGTTAGTTTTTAAGTAGAGTACATTAATATTTCTAATTACCCTATAGCATAATGTTAATTACAAAATGGATAAATGGATACGCTGACGATAAAACCATTACCAGCAATTATTACCGGGAAATAAATAATAAAAAAAATATTACTGTGTAATTGAAATGGCTTATAAATTACATTAACAATGATTAATATGCTAGGAAGCGTAGCAAAAATACCTACTGATATTATTAATGTTAGTATACTAGTTATTTTAGATTTTTTTTTATGGAATAGGAGGACAAACGAGCGTACGGGTCACCTGGTGTTAAGTGATCACCGCTGCCCACATTCTTTTGCAACACCAGAGGAATCACAAGAGCGTTGCCGGCCTTTAAGGAAGGTGTACGCGCTTTTTTTGAAGGTACCCATGTCGTATCGTCCCGGAAACACCGCATAAGTAAGCTCATTCCACAGCTTCGTAGTACGAGGAAGAAGACTCCTTGAAAACCGCACTGTGGAGGACCGCCACACATCCAGATGGTGGGGATGATATCCTAACTTGTGGCGTGTCGTGCGAAGGTGGAATTAAGTGAAGTTATTTTAGAATTTCCTTAATTTAAATTGCGGTGACAAGGTTGACAATAATTTTTTATTAACTATAAAATTTCCCATTCAGGAGTTTTAACATTTTTGCATTTCATTTTTGTCAGTTGTATATAGTATATTTCCCTAGTATTTTAATTATAAGAAAAATGTTTAATATGTGCTTTTCATTTCTGTGCCAATAGTTCATTATTTAACAAATTTTTATGGTGAGATCAAACATTGCAAATAAATGATACTTGAAGCAAATGATTGTTCTATAAAAATTTCTTTAACTTAATTAAGTAATCAAAAAACAATAATTGAAGTAGCTTACTTTTAAGTCATCTAAATCTATCGATTTAATTTAATCCTGCAAATTTGTTCGAATACGAAAGATTAATGAATAATAATTGAATTTTTTACCATGGCACGGTAGTTCTATTATATTATATTTATATTCCAAGCTATTTAAATACTATTTTTAAAAGATCTGAACCTAATTATCACGAACTCCGTAATTGTAGCGAAATACGTAGACATATCGCTAAACAATACAGAAATATGCTAACGAAACATAATTCTATCCTATTTATTTTCTATACAATATATTTAACAGCTTATTTAGGTGACAAGTGCAACAAACTTCACAATACACTTTTGATCAATTGTATTCGATCATAATGCTTTTTGAATTACAATGTATCGATACTAACAATCGAACTAGGGTTGTACAGTCGATCGAGTCAAGTGCAGTCCAATTCATATTTAATCGATTATTGAATAGCTATTTATAAGTGTATTGTATTATGTAAATATACATTGTTTATTTAATATAATAAAACTGTAGATTCGACGTGTCTGTACATTAAGTATTTTTTCTAAAAATCGATTGTAGGTGATTGTTTGCGCAATAGTCTTTTCTTTTTGTTGTCATTTTTTGCTATGGCAAACTATAGTGCAGATAGTTTCCTATAGGAAAATGAGAGATACCTCTATAGGTATTGGATTGTACAACAGACGCACTTGTTCCTGATTGGCTTATCTAATGAGCCTAGCGAAACTCTCTAAGAAAAAAACGATCCACTCGACCGTATGAAACGTGAATTCATAGATATATTGATAGATGACGGCTATAATCTTGTGAAAACTGCACTACGTTTAAAGCAACTGTTCGCTTTCAAACTTAGCCGGATTATATTTTGTGGCCAATTGCCTTACTGTAATTACAACTATTTTAAACTTATCTCAAATGACTGCACGTTTCATACTAAACTAAATTTCAAGATAGGCAGTCCCGCTTCTTATTACGTAGTATTTAGATCTAAAAGATCTAATGCCAATTGTAACTCTCGCGCCGGTTAACCTTAAGGTCAATCAATCATCGGCATATTCGCATTGCATCAAAAATTACTATGTGCATCGCATCGTGATTCATTCACCCAACGCCGAGCGGTCACACAGTTCTTAGCACCTACGCCAGGCAGTTTCTGGAGGATTACGGGGGGCTCTCAGCAGACCAGCTCTCCTCGGAACCTCAGGTATGTCTCTTTATGTTTTGCCATAACTAATTTTCATTTTTAATATTACAGTATTATATTTTCATACGATCGGGCTATGTGAATGTAAGTTTATTTGTTACGCTAAACGCACGCACACCTAAACCACTGAACCGATTTTGATGAAATTTAGTACAGAGGTATACTAGAGCTTGGAAAAGGACATAGGCTATATAATAATTATAAGAAAAAATAAATGGAGGGGTTGAGATCGGGGATGAAAGTTTTTATGGAAGTTCGTCATTAGGGAAGATGACACCATAAACCTCTGTTTTTAGGCATTTGAAAAGATATAATTTATAAGTATTTGTTCGTGCCTTTTTGAAACTTTGATCGACATAGGGATATAATAGGAGATTAAAGTTCGCAGGGAAATACTATTAAAGAGACTGTCCACAATGACAAGGGATATTCGCTGTATAAGAGCGCCACCATCAGCGGAAATAGCAGTTTGTATGTTTTTCTATATATATATAAGAGATTTCCACGTATCCATATAGTCCCTCATCACGATATCTCTGGAACCATAAGGCGTAGAGACTTGAAATTTGGTAGAAATATTCCTTTCGCCGAGTAGGGATCAGCATAGAATTTAGACGGATTTAAAGAAATTCCATCCGCAAGAGTTTTTTTTCATAACAGAACAACGTCTGTCGAGTCCGCTAGTTATTTATAAAGTATCCCAAAAAATAAAATAATCTGCCCTAAGTAACTATTTCATGCGGACAAAGTCATTATTTAAATTATTATTGGTAAAAGCTAAATAAAGAAAAAGGTAAATAAAGGTAGTGTAGCTGAACTCAAAAACACAAATTAAAAAATCTGTCTATCTGTTATTTGTATATCTACCCTCCTAAATATTATTTGTACAAATATTGACCAGACTATCATGAAACTTTCACGAAGGCTTTCAGCGTACTCTGGAGCAACAGTTACATATTTTTGTATTTGGTCAAAATTGGTGCACGGAGGAAAATGTTATGATTTTGTTTGCAAGGCTTATATAATAAATCTTCCGTTTGCGTATACAATAGCTTCTTCATTTTTATTTATTTATTTCTTATTAACAAATTACATATTATAAATAACAAAATTTTTGTATGTATGTACACTCATTCGAGTTTTACCGTGCACATAAAGTCGTCGGATAATATATGATTTTATTTAAATTTAAAGCCTTACTTACTTAATTATAAAAGAAAAAGGGAACGGCTTAAAACTACTTACATACAAATATAAATTCCACAGAATAAAAACTAAGAAGTTTTATGAAGAACATTACAAACTAACGGCCGTTCCGAAAATACTATCTACATATTATAGAGATAAATTACTACCTTCTACTGTCAGTAATTAGCTGTCATTAATCTGAAGCTGTCCCAATATACCCGATAAGTCATTCTTATCACCTTATATTGGGACGTGTGAATTGCAATTTCCATACAAACTACTCTATCGCTGGTACGTGTACGGATAAGGTGAGTTACCGTCGATAAGTTTATTGAGACAGAAAAGTCAACGATAGTTACGATTTTTATCTCAAGTGACAGATAGACTGAATATTGGGAACGGCCGTAAATCATGTTTTGACATTAGCTCCTTGTGACGGTAAACTCAACAATATTATATCGGTTTGTCGCGACACTAGGTTGTTAAGATTATACAAAGTACTTATTTACTAATGCATCTCTATAGCTCTAAGTAAAATCCCAGAGCTTATAATTATTTCTATCAATTGATCAGATAGCTTGCCAACAGTTTTCTTGCCGATTGCCAGTTTTCTTACTACATACGTCTATTGTTGTTTTGGGAGTTAAAACTTCGTATGAAATTCAAATAAACTTTATTCAATAAGGCTTAAACTAAGCACTTTTGAATTGTCACTTATAGTGGCGATATTTCATTTAAATTACTGAATCTACCGTATGTTCTGAAAAAGTAGAGCTCGTGAGAAGAAACACAACGGTCACTCTTTTTGGTATGATTTATAACGAGAAAAAATCTTTGATTTTTCAATGCTTCTTTGTAATGGATAAGGTCAGAAACTATACATTTAACATTAAAATATATCAAATTCAAATATTTTTATTCAATATAAGATTTTGAATCTGACAGCAGTCGCTCCATTCCCGAGCTGTGGTATCGTTAAGAAGTCATATATGTTATAGTAAATATTATCTCACAAACACTTTTTTAATTTAATTATTTATTGATAGCTTTGAAGTCGGTGCCAAGCCAAATGTAATAAAGGTACCTACACTCACCACGCGTGACCTTAAGCGGGAAAGCTTCGTCTAGAACGAAGCGGACAGACACGCGTGGCCAGACAACCTAAATAATTAAGCTGTTTATAATATTAAGTTTTATTTTATTTAGGGCTTGGCACTGACTTAAAACCTATCAATAGGTAGCACATATAAATTATAGTATTTTATTATTATTAAAGGTAAAGGTTTGCATAAGAGGTGTATTAAAAATTAAATTTTTAGTTATTTGATTCTCTTCAGTTTTTGAAGTCGGTTTTTTTAAACGTTGTTTATTTTTTAATGGAATCAATTACTGGCATTTGCAGTTCTTTCGAACCAATATGACTTACTGACCTTCAAGCTTAGAGCATACTTTTTTACTAGAAACGCATCTCTGGACCCCTAGTGTTGCAAATATCAGTAGGAAGGTGCCTCACCACTTCCCAAGAACCTCTTGCCCCTTCTTATTTATATTTATTCTTAAAAAAATATCATAAGTGTGGGCCGAGGAAAGTTGTTGCAACTTTTAGTTCATACAGCATATAAAGTATCATACCATCAAGTATTTGTATATAGGGTGGATTTTTGAGAAGGGCGGCGATGACCAAGTCGGAAACTACGAGACTTAGGCTAGGGTTACTATGGATGCGAGTTCTGGCGAAAATTTGTTCTGACGAGTACGTCCGAAATCCTCGTCAGAACAAGGCGTTTACACTGTGCGCGTTTTCTGTTATTCTGATAGTCAGTTCGTTTCTGCCGTCCAGCGAAGATAGACGAATTCGATGAATTTGATTTTCTTGAAAGTCCATTATTTAAATTATTATTGTTAAATGGTGGAAAGACACAGCATGTCAACGAGTTATTTTCTATAAGAGACGACAAAGGATAGTTCAAAATGTAGAGTGTTGTGTTCTGTAGCAACTTTCTCCCACTTTTGCCGGGAAATATATCTGTTGTGATAATTTTTGTCAAACACCTGTTCTCGTACACGAGACTGATCAATTTATCGTTATCCATGGTGGAAACCAAATCACTCGAAATTCGCAGGCACAGGTCGTGCGAAAAAATCAAACTCGTTTGAACGCTCGAGTGGTTCTGATGACGTCGTGCATGTTCTGACGCGTTCGTCGTTGCCACTATAAACACTCATTGGATACCAGGCGTTTGTTTCTTCTGACGAATCCGTCAGAACTCGTCAGAACAAAATTTCGTCAGAACTCGCATCCATAGTAACCCTAGCCTTAGAGGAAAGTCATGAAAGGAGTCATGCTCTCGATTTATTAGAACCCAATCAATACATATTTAGTTGTTCTAAGTAGTCCTTTAATATTTTTATTTTAGATAAAGTTCTTCCAATCGCGCCTTATTTGATGAGTAAAATAATTTTAAACACCTGCGATTTCACAAATAAAAATATTTGAATATCACTAATATCTAAGTCACATTTTTATGTTTATTTTAGTATGGAATCAATATTTTTTTTGTGTAAAAATAACATTAACTGATATTATTTTTCGTTAAAATATTTTTTTTTTCATTTTAAAATAAATAAATATATTTCTGTTTGTATTGTACATGCTAGCAATACACTCACAGATTATCATTTTTTTATTTCCAAAGATTTATCTTTCAAGAGTCAATCTAACAACTTATATCAGGTTGAGAGTAGGTCTCTCTCACTGCTCACAAGTCACAACAATAAAAAAAAATACATCCTTGTATTATTGAACCAATGGATTCTTTAAACAGAAACCATAGTGTAAATACAGCTTTAACATGTTTTTAATAAATGTACTAGCAGAGCTATGCATGTACATTTTTTACTAATTTTTGGCAAAGTTACTTCACGCGTGGAAAATCAAATAAACAAATCAGAGGCTGCCCATATATTACCAGCGAAGGTTTAATTTACGTGGTAATAAGACTGATAAATTCAAATTTAAATATTTTTACTCATAATAAGATATGATATCACTTATTGAAAGAAAAAAATTACCACCCATTCCAAAAAGATATGCCTCAGACCTGAGAAGAACGAGCGCAACAAACTCAGAGAGCTTCTTTTTTTTCATAAAAATATAGTCGGTAAGCCTTACCTTCTTTTAAGAATTGGCTGAAAAAAACTACAAAAACAAAACCATTCCCTTTTCAAAGTGGACGCTTCCGAATTACAATTTTACTATTCACATTTTTCTTTCTGTTTTAAATTTTTTTCAAGATCGATGGGTCTTGTTTTAAAATTTTATGCTAAAAAGCACATAACATTTATTTATCATGCCTCATTCAGTTGAAGAATGTGCTAGGATCATGGCTTTTCTGGAACTAGGCATCAGTATGCGTCGCACTGCAAGAATGGTGGGTGTGACGGTACGACGGTCCAGAAGGTAAAGCGAAGGTACGAAGAGACTGGACACCATCTGAGGAGACCTTGTAATGGCAGACCCAGGTGTACCAGTGCCGGAGAAGATCGTTATATTATTTCCACTGTGTTAAGAAATCGCCACCAAAATGCAGTTGAAGTCCAGCAACAGCTACTTCAGACTCGGAGGGACTACATTAGTGACAATACAGTGAGAAGAAGAAGAATGGTCAATAATTTTGTTTGCAGATGAGTCTCGATTCTCCCTTTACACTTCTGATGGAAGGCAAAGTGTTTACAGGCGACCTGGTGAGCGATACCTTCAAGCCTGCATCTAAGAAAGAGTCAAATACGGTGGAGGCAGTGTACATGTATGGGTTGGCATATCTTCAGAAGGTCGCACAGAGCTAGTAGCCATAGAAAAAGGCACCCTCACTGGGCAAAGATATGCTCAAGAGATTCTCAATGAGTATGCAGGGCCGTATTTAGCAAATATGGGTGATGGATCGATGCTGATGTATGTGTACAAGAGTATATTCAGGAGGTCGGTATCAGCGTGATGGCTTGGCCATCAAGAAGTCCTGATCTCAACCCTGAACACGCCTGGGATGAGCTTGGGAGGCTAGTCAGAAATCACAGACCACCACCTACTACCCTCAGGGCACTAAAGCAGGCCCTGGTAGAAGAATGGGAGAATATTCCCCAACATCGGCTCCGAAACCTAGTGTTCAGTATGCCAAACCGGCTCGAAGCTGTAATCAGAGCTCGAGGAGGCAATACCAGTTATTAAAAATTAAATAACATGTAATACATTTTAGTTGAATTTTTTTACACTAAACTAAAAATGTCTATTTTTAAGTTAAAAATGTTACTAATGTATAATTTTAGTTTCTAAGAATTAAAGCCCTTAAAATTTGCAACAAAACGTTTATAATCTTAAATCTCTACCTTCTATAGTTAAGAAAAAAAATAAATTTGAAAAGTGTGATACTTACTTTTGCAGGCCAGTGTAGTTTACAATTGAGTTGGTCACTAGGTTACTAACATGGCCTATTTGGAAGAGAGACTATCATTGGCATTAGACATTGGTAAAGTTGTTTCGGAGAATATACGGAACAAACAGAGATACAGAAACTTTAATTATTTTTCATTTTTATGGATGAGGAGGACAAACGAATATCCACATTGGGCACCTGATGGTATATGATCATGGATTACATTACTCACCAGAGGAATTAGAAGCGTCGTCTAACGGCCGTTCCCAATATTCAGTCAATCTCCGGTTGTGGCCTACTGGAGATAAAAAGGGTAATTATTGTCGACTTATCTGTCCCAATAAACTTATCGACGGTAACTCACCTTATCCGTCCACGCTGTCTGTCAATGTGAGGACGTATATCTTATCCAGCAATAGAAGTTTGTATGGAAATTGCAATTCACGCGTCCCAATATAAGGTGGTAAGAATGACTTTTCGGGTATATTGGGTCAGCTTCAGATCATTGACAGCTAATTACTGACAGTAGAAGGTAGTAATTTATCCCTATCTATAGATAGTATATTGGGAACAGCCGTAAATGTGCATGTGAATTCGATAATCGATTGAGTTATTTTGACAATAAAAACGCACATAAATTTTATTTTCCTTCATATTTCATACATTGACATTGATAAGATCTTTTAAATGAATGATTTCAAGAAGAAGTGAAATCCAGTTGAGATCAGAAGTTCTTTAAACATATAAATAGCGAGGCCTAGTTAGTTAAATTAA
Organism: Leptidea juvernica; assembly: GCA_949711755.1. Taxonomy (NCBI): domain Eukaryota; kingdom Metazoa; phylum Arthropoda; class Insecta; order Lepidoptera; family Pieridae; genus Leptidea; species Leptidea juvernica. The sequence goes on from CATIXQ010000023.1 coordinate 9,932,100, forward strand.
TGTCAGAACATTGACGAATAATGAATAATATTATATTCAATAAAATACTTAAGCTACTTTGAAAATGTTGTTTCGTGTAAAAAGTGACGAAAAGTTTCAAATCAAAATCAGATTTATTCAATAAAGTCAAAAAATTACATCATTATGAATATCAGAAGTTAAACATTGTTCCATTGACGACCTGTATAGCCGAGTGGTTAGCGATCCTACCTACTAAGCTAGAGGTCCCTCCCGGGTTCGAATCCCGGAAGATGCAATCATTTATATGATGAATATTAATGTTTGTTACTGAGTCATGGATGTTTATATGTATTTATGTATGTTTAAGTAAGTATATTGTACTAAATATATCGTTGTCTTGCAAACCATAACACAGTCTATAATTTTGTTTTATTTGGGGCAAGATAATTTGTGTAAAACAACGTTTGCCCGGTCAGCTAGTATACTAATATGTGAAGAATAGATAATTGTCTATACCTACTAATAAATGGAGCGACCTTTTGTTGCCATCGGTTATACTGCAAAAACTACTAAACTGATCGAAATAATAATCATACCAAAAGATGCAGCGTGTTTCAGGGTTAATGGTGATCACTTATGCGGAACCTTTATTTTTTACAAAGAAATACCTATATATTCGCAAAAGTAACATTCAGTTAGTGACATTTAATCATATTTAATGACTTAATTGTCGTTAAATATGATTAAATGATATTCATACAATGAGCGTGAATGAGTACTTAATTTATATGGCAAATAATGCTTGCCGGGTCAGCACTTGTAATTTATATAACAGTATTACATATTAGTATTATTATGACAATAATATTATATAATAGTTTAATAAAACTAAACAAAACACGCTAATGAGCACAAAATTCTTTGGTATTCTAATATTGGTCGGTAAAAAATAATGATTACGTTAAAAATAACATCATTTCCTGTTTTATCGGCGATAGATTTAGAATTATATAAATTAAAAAAATCTTATTTTGCAAATTGAAAAATGGAATAATTTTATTAAATTATTGTATTGTCATCGGTCCTCGATAATTCTACGAAGTTTGAACGAAATCTGGCCGTTTAAAGTGGGTCAAAATCGTGCCCAATAGAGTCGGTTACAAAACAATATACATACAGGTGAAACGAATAAAAAGCGTTTAAAAACGATACACGTATGAATAAAAAAAATTTATGAATTTACTAAAATCCCGAATGAGTTATCTTAAAATAAATTATGAGAAATTATGCGTTTGCCTCTCTCAAAATATGTGATATAGCTAGACGGCTATCGGGTTTCTCGTCTCATTATGCGGCAAGACATGGCATTCATCTTTCTAAACTCATGTTAAAAATTCCAATTAATAACAGATGCTTTGATCATCGTTCAAACAAAAAATAAACGTCCCGTGAACCAGTGGGTTCGTTAATAAAACATCAAGGTCTTAGAACCAGTGAAGCATGCAAACATCTCAGATCACATCCAACCAGAGGTCAAAGATACAGCTCCTTTGAGAATTATGAAAACGACCGAATTTGATCAAGGGCTTGAACAATTATATCGAGAAATGTGAACAAAAGGAAAAATGGCGCCCGAATTACGCTTTGTTATCGAAATTGGAAATGTATATCCGTAGGTACCTAAGAGAAAGTTCAGCTTCACTTGGGGTGCATTTTTTTATCGGGACGCGTACAAAAAACCTCCCCTCCGCATATGAAACATTACCCCACAATACATCCATCGTGCCGTGCCCCAAACAGGACTCATTTTTATAAACAGATTTTTTCTTTGCGATAGAGTAGGACGCAATATTACTTTTAGCCGAGCGTGTTTGGTTTGCTTGTGTTAGAGAGAGACGGATGGAAAGAAAAAGTTTGTCTGTGGATAAAGAAAGCTCAGGTATGGATAAGGGTGTGGAGAAGCATAAAGGGATACGACGTGGGGTGGCAACCCATGGGTGGGGGTGTAGAAGTTTCCGTCCCTGCCGCTAGATGGGGTGAACAAGAAAGTTTTTTTTATTGAATTTCAGCGAGGAGTTTTGGCATAATGATGATGGATTGTACAGTGGCTTTCCGCAGATAAGTTTTTGGGGAATTTTCCGTTGCGTGTAATGTGTTTTTCGAGTTTTAAATTAGCCGTGAGTACGTAAATGTCAATTTTGGGGAGGCTTTAGGAGCTTTTTAATAAAGTAATACGATACTGTAGCTATACAAATAAACATTAATATATATATATGTGTAGTAAATGTCGATAAAGGTTATGTTTGAGTTACCTTTTTGTTCATTGAAAAATAAAATTAATTTATTGGTTCATTTGAATGATCTATTCTTATAAGAATAGCTTTTTTTATATATTTCTCTTATAAGTTTTCAAACGCTTATGGTAAATGGATAGATGAATATTTTTTTATCTAGAATGATTAAGTCTACTACTTTTTTATTTTGTTGTAGTTAAAATTCTGTATGTGTCATATTCCATATTTTTTGCTCAATATAAATATATTTTTATTATAAAATAAACAAAAAGTAATTCTTACAAACCTTAATATCAACTGCCGAATTTATACACATTGTGGGAAAACGTAATCGAAAGGGACTGATAGTTATCGACCTCGAGACAAGATCATTGACTGAAAGTATCTACTACCTACCAGTGGCAGGCTCCTTTGCACAGAATGCCAGCTAGATTATGGGCACCACAGCGGCGTCTATGTCTGCCGTGAAGCAGAAATGTGTAAGCATGATTGTGTTCCCTTCTGAAGGGTGCCGTAGCTAATGAACATCTTGTATCTCAAGGTGACGAGCGCAATTGTAGTGCCACTCAGAATTTTTGGGTATTTCAAGAATCCTGAGCGGCACTGCATTGTAATGGGCAGGGCGTATTACAATTATCATCATCTGAACGTTCTGCTCGTCTCGACTATTATTTTCATTAAAAAAAACTTTTAATTCTTCACGGCAACATCAGAGAAATAAATAATATCATATTGACATATTACTATTGAAATTAAACTCATGAACTCATTTAAATAGACATCATTCATAAATTCAATATTCAACTGAATAAATTCATCATATAAATTTTATAATTATGAAAAAACTTTGAACGCCAACCGTGATCCGAAAATCTTTTAATTAGGAATGCTTCGGTTAAATTTAACTCGGGGTCGTTTTCAGTTTTTTCACCCCTTTTCGCGAAGTAGAGCGCTAATGAGACAAACTTTCAAAAAGTCTGCGCTTTCAAAATGTTATGCGTTTTTTTACTTTTATATATACTATAAATCTAAAAAACAAGAATTATTATTAATAAAATTACATTCATAACGTTCTTAATTAACAAATATTTGTATTTTTTTTATATAATCAAGTTTTAACAATACACGTAACTTAGAAAGCTTCTAGAAAGCGTCAAAATCAATGTGCATTTTAAACGGATCACATTTGAAATTTTTCATACTTTCACGTAAAAATAAACAAAGCTAACCCAACAGTGATTAAATGTCGTTTTATATGTAAACTGTAGTGTAATCCATTACCAGTGGGAGGCTCCTTTGCACTGGCTAGATTAGCTAAGTAGTAATGTGTAAGCGTTATTGTTTTTGAGTCTGAAGGCCGCCGTAACTAGTGAAATTACTGGGTAAATGAGACTTAACAGTTGTAGTGCCGCTCAGAAGTTTTTAGATTTTTCAAGAATTCTTAGCAGGACTGCAATGTAAAGGACAGGGCGTATCAATTACCATCAGCTAAACGTCCTGCTCGTCTCGTCCTTTATTGTCATAAAAAAATCACTCTTATATTCAGTTACAAGTATGTAGGTTACTTATAGGAAATAAATTATTCGGTCAAAAATAAATTTAATCTTACCAAACTATTTGTACTCTCATAACATTAAACTATCTAATTTAACAGTTCTAATAGGAATTATTATTTAAACACACACACAAAAATATATACAACGGTTCTATTGGTATTCGGAGGGGTAGGCAAAGCCATATCTACGTCCATTTGCAATAGTGCTGATACTTTTCCCAGGCTTCTCACTCGTGGTGCTCTTGGATTATTCTTTTATAGAAGATCGGGTCACCTGATGTTAAGCCATCATCGACCATAATCTCTTACAACACCAGGGGAACCACAGGATCATTGCTGGCTTTTTGGAATAGTTGTCGAGCGTTTTTTGAAGGTAACTCATGTCGTATTGTCCTGGAAATACAGCACAAGGAAGCTATTTCCATATTGGGATGTACGTGGAAGAAAGTTCCTTGAAAAACGCTCTGTAGAGGAATGACTGACATCCAGATAGTGGGAGTGATAAAATACTTCTTAGATTTATGCTCCTTATGAAAACTTTTGTTCCTTAAAGGGCCATCGCTTGATGGAATGACTTATCGGGTATAAAGGACAGCTTCAGATTATTGACAGCTAATTACTGACAGTAGTAGATAGTAATTTATCCCTATCTGTAGATAGTATATTGGGAACGGCCGTTAATCTATCCATTAACGTAAAACTGAGATATTTATATTTTGGTCAGAGTGAATCTATGAGAAAACGGGTTTCTTTTAAAGAATACTGATCATTATTAGAGCATGCAAGTGTATCAAATAAAAACATTCTTGTAACTAATAACTTATATTATTTACAATATTAAATCAAATCAAATCAAATCAAATCAAAATCAGTTTATTCACGTAGGTCACGGAAATGACACTTATGAATGTCAAAAAAAAACTTAATGAATCTACCGCTACTTCGTAAAGGGTTGAGCTAATGAGAAGAAGTAGCAAGAACCTCATTACCACTCTTTTATATCAAGATTTACGTTTAAGTACATCGATTTACAAATCATTTCAAATTACAATATAATATGTAAAACGTAAAATGATGCAACAGACACAATTATTCATAGCAAGTTATATTATTCACTGTAACTCTCGTCATTACGATGTGTTCAGTAATAATAACTTTTATCAAAAAATTACAAGGCGTTTTATTAAAATCAAAACTAGTATTCTCATAGATCGTATCAATTCTGACTAAAATATAAATACCTGAGTTGGATATCAGACAATTTTGATACATGGTTCTTTGTCTAATCTGTTACCTTTACCCCTCTTCTACACACAACCAAATCCACCTCATCAATTTCTATAAGACATAAAATAACTAATCGAACTACTGTGCTCATCTAAATAAATCAAAACAAGAGCTAAAACAATTTCATTCTAACACCCTATACTATAATAGAACTCAGAAGTAACTGCGTTATTCCGTTTCTAATAAGATCGCAGACTTGAGGCAAACAACTTTTCACAAATATCCAATTCGAGTTTCGTATAAGCAATAAATAAGAGGAAAAGGCTTTCCAGACGGTGCTTGTTGGAAAAAAACGAATAAGTAGAAAGGCTACGGATCGAAGTCTTTCGTCCGACGGATCCAATAATCCGCCCGCCCGTCTGTCCGCCCGCCTAATGTGATCGTGCCCTAATGAAAAACGCTGGTACCCTATCTATAGTGAACTCTTTTACAAATATTTTTATTGTTATAATAGTAGTTATAAATTTTCTAATATTTTTATGAAATTGTACTTTGATGTAAAGAAGATTAGAACTAACGTATAATAACGACATAGAATAGTTAGTTTTATATGTAAAGCTTATTTTAAATTTTAATTAATTTATTAAAAATTATTAATTTTAAATTAAATTTTAATTAATCAATGAAGCACCAATTACATTTCATTTCTGGGTTTTCCAAGAATCCCAAGCTTTATTATAACCATTTTGTTGATCAGGCTTAGTTCTGCTGCATATTCTACAAAAAGATTCACTTGTTGAAGAACGTCGAAACTGCAAGAGCTTTTTTATTCTGTTACTTTCACAGAATTATATCTTATGGTGTTTTGGATAGTGGATTATGGTCTGGCTATCTGTAAAATATAACCATGAGAGTCACTAATAATATCAAAATTTTTAAAATTTTATTATAATTACTGCTTACAATGAATGTTTTATGAAAGTAACACAATGTTCATAAAAATGTCAGATAATTTAGGAATACATATAAAAAACTATAATATTAATTAATACCAGATTTGATTCTCGACCGAATTAAACATAATATACATTATATTGGATAGGCACATTAGTGGAGCAGTAGAGTCGTATTAGAATCGAGAAATTGATCGCGGTTTCGATACCAGCTGAGGATGATATAATTTTTTCTCGACTTTGTTTAGTATTTTTGAATATCTTATGGGTGGTACTAATATTAATTAATAATATTTTGTTTTCATATAACTTAAACTGTAAAATACTTTTTTTTTTAATTTGGCTTCCCACACCATAATACGCGTAAAGGCAGCTTAGCACAATTGACTGAGGTAATCAAAGGAATATCCATGCTCAAAATTATGGCTAAAAGAAACAAATATTCAGTTTATTATTTTTTTTTAATTCAATCAATTGTCATATTGTTTCATTTATTTTCTCAAAATTGATTCCTGCAGACTTCTTTTTGATAATATTATTTCTTTTTAATGTTCAAATTAAAATAAACTTAAACAATTAATTACTTACTTAACTTAAACAATCAATTAAGTATAGGATCAAATTTTATTTTTTTTATTTTTTTATATTACATTTTTTGGAAAACTTACAGCTAGGTTAAAAAATATAAGTTACATACATAATTACAGAGGGACAATTAAAAGTTTTCACAGATAGAAATCGATATATGATGTAAGAGTTAAGTGGACAACAAATACGAAAATTATATAAAATGATAAAGAGACAAAAATAAATTAACAAAATAACTCAAATTTACAATAACACCTGATTGAAAAAGTTCTCGGTAAGGAGCTGTTTTACCTGCCTAATTGGAGTGATGAACAAATCCAGGTCTAATAGCTTAGACAAGTCGTTGAAAGACCGACAAGCTCGCAGTAGATAACTATTTTGTCTATAATTAGTTCTAGCTCCGGGAACATGCAGGCAGCATGGTCTTCGGAGTGAAGCAAACGGAACCTGAAGACCAATGCGCGCGAGCAGTTCAGGACAGTCGACCGAACCCCTCGCTATATTCATTAAGTAAATGAGATCGGCTATACGTCTCCTCTCTTCCAATGGCAGAATATGGAATTTTTGACAGCGCTGATTGTAGTTCGGAAGATATGCTTTTATTTTAAATTGAAGATGACGCAGAAACCGTTTTTGTAACGCTTCAATACGTCTATTGTATATATTGTAGACGGGGTTCCACACTTGTGAGGCGTATTCTAAGTGACTTCTAACATATGCACAGTATAATATTTTTATGGCTTTAATGGATTTAAATTCTGAAGACATACGTAAGATAAAACCTAAGGATTTCGATGCCTTACATATGATAGAGTTAATGTGATCGTCAAAAATTAATTTATTATCAAATACAATTCCTAGGTCGCGAATCAAGTGGACTCTTTTTAGAAACGAATATTTTAAACTATAATTGAATGTGATGGGAGTAGGTTTTCTAGTATATGAAGTTATATAACATTTATTAACATTTATTAACAATTAACTAATTAACATTAAAATTTTGCTAATATAAGATTATGCTCAGTATTAAACAATATTTTAATGTTGTAATTTACATAAAACTAGAATAGTCAAACGTGACGCTTACGTCCGCATATAAAAACATATTAAGTCATTGTAATGAAGCTGGGACTCGCCTATAAATAGGGGACATGTTCGTGGATGTTTAAAAAGGAAACGCTGAAATGGGTTTAGGTTTGTACCAAAATCAAATAAATATAGATAAGGTTATTTTTGTATTCTATTATAATAATATTTATAGCATTATTTAAATATATACACCGAATATTTACGAAATACAAATCATAGAGTATTCAGCTCATATATTTTTTTTCTTTTCTGTCATTTCAGAGCTTGACTTCGACGTTCGAGATCAGATATAATATCTATATACATAAAAGTATGTATATTCACCTAAAACTAGAGAACTGTCAGCCCAATTCAAATGAAACTTCACACATATTAAGTACGACATGATGCGACGACATAGTTACGTAAGAGTCAGATTGGCTGGTGGCGATGATTTTTACCTTTTGACCAATCTTAGGCCAAATTCACAATTGTGTCTAAATGCATTGGGACACCAATTGAATGAAATACAAATACTGACCCGAACTCTCAACAAATTGTTGTTTTCGGTATTCGAATTTTTATATACGTTTACTAAACGGCTTATAAGGTCGGCAACGCTCATGTGATTCCTCTGGTGTTACCAGAGAGTACGGACTGCGGTGATCACTTACCAACACTTTAAAAAAAAGGCATAAAAAGGCATTTATTTTCTCAAAATTGATTCCTTTAGAATTCTTTTTGATGTCATTTCTAATATACTAGATACTACTACCGCTTCGGAAACAAATGAAGAAGCGGCGCAAGAAACTCTCCCAGCATACTTTTTTTTGTGCTCTTTTTAATAAATATATACAACATTGTACATTCATTGCTATTGCTATAAAAATAGCCTGCTCTCCCATAAAAAAAATGAACTGATATGGATGAAGTCGCAGGTAACAGCCAGTGTTATCCAAAACACAAATATATTGTCAGTAAATAGGTGAAGTAGGTACGTAGCTTCTGAATTATTATTACAGTTACTGATAACTGGCGTATTCCTTGAAGATTCCTCCAAGATGGAGCCGTAGCTCTACAGCCTGCTGGGCTACTGAGCTACAGACTACAGCGACAAGGCCTCAAGGTGATGAGCCCAATATAAAAACCGGGTATGTGCAAGCCGGACTCGCGCACGTAGGGTTCCGCACCGTTACCTATAAAAACAGTTAAATAATTAAAAAAATATAAGGGTTGTATTTACAGCTTCATGGGACGTTTGTATTTGATGCTAAGTTCCATTTCATATCTCCACGTGTTTCTGAGAAAGAGTTATTCACAGACGACAAGTAAAGTGAACCAAAAAGGTTTGGTGTTATTTATTTTTTAGAGGTCCGAAAGTCTGAAAAGCTATGACAGTTTATGATTACCGCATCATGCGTAAAGATTGTCGATTCGTAAGTTGGATTTGGCTTCGATTTTCTTAGTTACGTGTAGTTAGTTTAGTTTCTGATAAGCAAGGTCACTTGAAAAGCATTGACGAGTTCCTGTTCATTGAGAACCACTTCTCCAACCCGTCTCTTTCTTGCAAGTTGGGCATCGTATTGCAAAATGTTCCATCTCGTTCTCGCAAAGAAACTGTGACGTCATAACGAGGTCGTCTTTCAGATTCACTCATTAAATAAACAAGGAATAAAATTTACGTTAGCATGGCAGGGCGTGGATGAAAATTGTTTTAACAAACTTAATGCTTAGATCATTTATAGGTCTAGATAGACTATGACATCTGTGAAAACGTCGAAAAAAATTGGGTTTAGAACTAACCTCTGTTTGCTATTTGCATTGCTCAATGCACGCACACTAACACAAAGTGTCATACAAATCGCGAGTGTAATACGTAGATTGTACGCAAACTTAACGTTTTCTATCTTTATATATAAGAAAGAAAGAAATAATGATTGCATGCAAAACTATATAAAGATGCATACTTAAAAAAAATATTTTTATGGAAAAGGTGGACAAAGTACGAGCTTAAGGGTCACTTGGTGCTAAGTGATTACCGCCGCCCACATTATCTTGCAATACCAGAGGAATCACTGGAGCGTTTTAAGAGGCCGTTAAGGAAGGTGTACGTGCTCTTATTGAAGGTCGTATCGTCCCGGAAACACCGCACAAGGAAGCTGATTCCACAGATATGTAGTACGTTGAAGAAAGATCATTGAAAACTGCACTGTGGAGGACCGCCGTACATCCAGAGGGTAGAGATGGTATCCTGATTTGTGAGAGATGAATCAATACGAAACTGATCCAATCTTACTGCAACGGTCGTCTCGTATCTTAAGGAGCATAAGAGAAGTCTGGAAGTATTCGAAAAAGATATCTGAAGATGTTATTGTTTCGACATTTTTTTTTCAATAATGTTTTAGTATCACAGCTGGTTATTAAAATAAGTGTAAATAATTTCTTTGTTTTGAATTCTTGAAATTTTTAATATTGCACAAAATAATTTTAACAATACGATTGTCCCGCACTCTTGACGCACACAGTTCCAGTTTTAATTCGTATCCCAACCCCGCGTTGCTCTTCATTATCTTATTACTTAGCAAACTTTATAGAGGCCGACGGACAATTTTGATACTTTGGTTTCTATTTTTTATTTGCAAAATTTGTTGGAGTTGCACACTATTTTAGAGTAATGTTGTATTGTAAATAAATGGGAATATTCTCAATGCTTAAGCACAAAAGCATAAGTAATAAATTTAAAAGGGTTATGGGCTAAAACATAAGAAGAAACAAAATAAAAACCTTTTATAAGTATTTATACAAATAATATAATAAGTTAAGGAATAGCTGTATGTTTTCCTTTACGTTAATGTTACAAACAAGTAAATTATTACAATTTCAAATCTTTATTCATTCCAATACAATCTTATTGGAAATACCTCTAATTAAAGCTTGCCTCTCAACAAAAAAAAATTAAAAAAAAATACGAAGCTCACACAGTATGTATCTATGTTATAAAACATGATAGTTATTTCTGATTATAAAAAAAATCTAATTTTACAATCAATTCATCTTATATATATCGCCGTGCACTCCTTTTATCAAATAACAAGTCAATTAGGATCAAACGTTGCCTATAATAGTCCTGAAATTATTAAATTTAAACGAAATAATTTTAAGTAAAGTATCAAGACAAGAAGACTGCACTATATTTCTTAAGACGTTCCAGAGTTGTTCTAAGTGTAGATGTTAATGGCCGTCGCCTTCACCTTGACCAGCATTGAACTTTCACCCCAGTTCTGATTCCCTGGTACTTGGAAATTGGGTCGCAACTCAATCCTTTTTCAGTTGATCTATTCATGGGTCAAATTTTGCGATTTAATGCTGCTACATATCTTTTCTAGACATCATCATCACTTTTAACGATCACCGTTGATTTGTTTTTTAAGTTTTATAATGTGAAATATAACGTGAACCGAAAATAAATTATCCCTTTAGACAATTGTTATACAATTGTAATATAAACATAATTAATAATTTAAAATATTACGAAATTTGTAAAACTTTAGTCATTACATTAATTTTTTCTTATTTCCCTGTTCTTGTAATGGAATAACTTCACATCGGAACTGTCAAACTGTGCGTCAATTATTCATAGAGAAACAAAATTTGTAGTAATAATTAAGAAGATGTTAGTGTCACCAATCGAAATAAAAACTATCCTACTTATCAAGTTGGACGAAACTCAGTTTAAAAAATTTTATTAAAATGGATTCAATTCTTCAAAGTAAAAAGTACATTGCGTTTTTGTTCTACAAACAATACAATCTAAAAGAGTACTTTATAGAATTTTTGTCTGTTTGTCCGTGAGTCTGCTGGTGTGTATGTTTGTCCGGGCAAAATGCAAAAACTACTAAATAGATTTAATTCCAATTTTGCATAAATATTGACAAGAGATGGGAAAAACATATACAACAGCTTAAAATAAATCTAGTTATTAGCTTTAGGGTTTCTATTTTAGTTACATTTTTAAGTCACGCTAGTTATTCGTATTTTTACATTGGGAAAAAAATTGGGGTACCTCTTACCAAGGAGTGAATGCATATAGCAAAGCTTAAATAAAGATAAATCTTATACTGATATCATATATACTAATAAATAGAGAGCCGTTTTATTCCTTCGGTTATACTGCGAAAACTACTAAGCCAATCGGAATACTACTTATACCATAAGATGCAGCTTGCGAGAAGGATTGAGTATATATTTGTTGATGATTACGTATCCTTATATTTTTTTATTCATAACACAAATAATTCAGTCCATGTCATTTTATTATACATAACAATTCACACAATGAGCGGGCGCGGGGTACTTATTTATTTTGGCAATATAACGTTTGCCAGGTCAGCGCTTGGACTAATCTATACTAATATTATAAAGCTGCAGTGTTTGTTTGTTTGTTTGATTGATTGAACGCGCTAATCTCTGGTACTACTGGTCCGATTTGAATGATTCTTTCAGTGTTGGGTAGTCCATTTATCGAGGAAGGCTATAATCTATTTTTTTTCAAAATTAGGGATCCGTAATAAAATTGCTATTTTGTAACACAAGGTGTAAAATCAAAAACCTATTTTTGCGTGCGCTGTAAAAACTATTGACAATAGAACAAAATGATGTACAGGCTATAATATCGGCAATATTTTATTACTTATAAAACTATCGCGTGAATTATACTTTATATGGCAAAACAACGTTTGCCGGGTCAGCTAGTATTATTATATTCTGTGGTCAGCGTTTATTTAAAATATAAAATATTACTGTTGTATCAACATAAAATCGTTCATATTGAATTTGAGTGAAAACAAGTCTTGTTGTGTGAACTTCATTGTAATGCAATATCAGAGTAATCCATTCAAACAAAAAAAACTGGTTTTAGATTTATAAAACAGCCATGTATAACTTTTTAAGCCTCTTTTAATATACATAACAATAAATAATATATTGTGTAGGAAATCTTTTCAGTGATAGTTTTTGTTCTATAATAATCCATGTTACTACGCTTTTAAATGTTAAAAAAAAAACGAAAATAACAATATATATTATGTTATGAATATTTATATAGGTTTTAATAATATTAGCAATATATCGCATGTCAGCAAAGAGCGCTTTCAAAGTTCCGACGGCTATGCTTTGCCGACGGAAGCTTTCAGAGTCTCGTAAGCTTTCGAGCTTTATTAAATAGTTTAGGCGGTATTCTGATATTAAACTCGATTAATATTTATTGCTCTTAATTATTATTTATTAAACGAAAATATGAATTCATTTTGACGTTTTATTTAAATAGTAATTAATAAAAATTATGCCGTGAAGCAGTAATGTGTAAATATTATTGTGTTTCGGTTTAAAGGGCGCCGTGGCTAGAGAAATTCCTGGGCAAATGACACTTAACATCTTATGTCTCAAGGTGACGAGCGCAATTGTAGTGCCGTTAAGAATTTTTTGGCTTTTCAAGAATCCTGAGCGACACTGCATTGTAATGGGCAGGGCGTATCAATTACTATCAGCTGAAGGTCCTGTTCGTCTCGTCCCGTATTTTCATAAAAAAATTGTATTGAAATCACTACAAAGTTTGTATTACATTGTATTTGTATTATGTACATTAAATATTACTTCTAACTAGCGTTATTGTACATTGTACAATAATTTTATAACAATTATTTTTATAATTATTACATTTTGACAATGCTTTGTAGTACAATATTATTCTGAACGGGAGGCTAAGACTGATAAAATGTTTTTTTTTATGTAATTTAACCTAATCGCAAAATGTGAAATAAACATTTAACGCCTAACATCTGTGAATATCTCAATTATTATCAGACATTGCTACCCCACGAGAAATATCCTAAAAACAACCAGTGGTGTTCGAACCAGCAACACGTAGCCAACCACTGGGCTTGGTAATAAAAAAAAATAAAAGGATATAAAATAAATTTATTAAAAACTTATAACAATGTTTTTTAAAAATTTATTTTAAACTAATAAAAAACAAACTAGGCATAGCCTGTGCTGTGAGTGCAAGACAAAAATTTTTTATAAGGGACGAGACGAGCAGTACGTTTAGCTGATGGTAATTGATACGCCCTGCCCATTACAATGCTTGGCCGCTCAGGATTATTGAAAATCCGAAAAATTCTGATCGGCTCTACAATTGCACTAGACTACTTGGGACATAAGAAGTTAAGTCTCATTTGCCCAATAATTCCACTGGCTACGGTACCCTTCAAACCGAAACACAATAATGCTTACACATAACTTATTTACGGCAGAAATAGGTGCCGTTATAATCTAGCCGGCATCCTGTGCAAAGGTGCCTTCCACTGGGTATGATATATTTAATACGATATACTAACTCAAACATACATCCATGACTTGGAAACAAAAATCCAAATATTCATCATATAATGTTTGCACCTACCGGGAATCGAACCTGAGATCTCTAACTCAGTAGGCAGGATCATCTTGCAAATGCAAGGGACCTTGACAACTTAAGGTCCCCTGCATTAAGGTGGTTGACGTTATGAAATAGTTATAATTCTGTTGCAATCCATATTGTATTCTTAGCCCACAAATTATATATAAGAATATTTTATGTTATTTATTAAGTGACATACACGGGCACGCTAGATGGCAGGCGATTTTAACAATCCGACACTAGAGAAGACATATAATATAAAAAAAAAAAAAACAAAATATGCAGTAATGAAATGAGAATTTATGTATTCAAAATGCGTGCATGTCCCAGAATATTCTATATTTATAAAATCTAGCTGGTGCGAATCGCTTCACCTAAAAAAATGCATATTATTAACTAAACATCATATCAAAATTTAAAATCTTTTCAGTTAATTACGAAATTTGGGCTTTCTTCTCTGATCTGAGACAGTCTTTTTTGAAAGGGTGGTTTTGACGTTCATTTTAAATTTGAATTTGTAGATTTGTAATTATTTAAAAAAATATTTTATTTTTCCTGTTCTTGCAATGATATAATACCACACCACCATAGAACTGTCTATCTCATAGAATTATTCATACAGAAATTAATTAAGAAATTAAAAAATATTAATGTTCACGAATTGAAATAAAAACTATCCTATCTCTGAACTTGGATCAGACTGCACTCAGAGTGCAACATTTGATTGAAATCGGTTCCGTAGCTTAGGAGTTCATCGCGGACAAACAACGTGACATGAAATTTATATATATCTATATATATAGATTAGCTGACTCGACAGACGTTGTTCTGTAATAAATAAAATACTGTTTTTTATGAATTTGTGAATAATATTTCGAAACATCAGGAAGTATTTCGTAAAATATGCTCCCTGTTGCTATAATGAAATCGTTACACAGCAGAACCGTGCGTCAATAAATTCTTTCATAGAAAATGTGTCCTTACAAAAAAAAAACTAGCATTGTATTTTTATATAAATTAATCATAACAAATTCAATAATTAACATATAAATTAATTCATATTAAAATACTTATATATTGATTAAATTCGTATTATAAGCTATACATGAAAATTTATCGTACTACCAATTATTGTTTAAGATTGCCATTGCAAACCTATTACGGATCTATGGATGAAACAGAATAATAAAAATCACGATACAAAAATAGGTATTGATCGTAGAAAGGTGAAAATTTTTAATTGTATGTATTTTTTAATGCTGAATCATTATAAAATAAAAATGAACAAGAATGTCAAAAAAATAATTAATGGTGGGTCACCCTTAACAATTTACCAGCGATCTTTGTACATAATTTTTTTACATAAAAATATTTCTTAAACAATTAACAATTTAAATTATATGTGCAGGGTATGCAAAATCATTTAAAGGTAAACACTACGTCATGCTAATTTCGCTTATCGATACATTATTACAAATCTAAAAGTGAGTTAAAATCTAAAACCGGTGAAAAAAAAAACTATGAAAAATTTGAAAGTCTGCAATAACCAATTGAGAATTGTTTAACGGATAGTTAGAACCAAATAAGAAGTGTTTTAATAACATACAACTAAGTATAACAAAAATCTAAATCTAAGCTAAGTAATTATATAATAAAATAAAATAAACTAATCTAAAATATATATCACCTATGTTATAACTAACAGAGCAAAGTAATCTATCACCCTCATAACTGGCTGACTAGATGGCTGATAACTAATTTACGAATAGTTTTAGGGGGATCAATATTTATATCAATTAGTGAACTGAACTGAACTGAACTGAACTGAACTGAACTGAACTGAACTGAACTGAACTGAACTGAACTGAACTGAACTGAACTGAACGGGTATGAAAAATAGATGTTGGCCAATTGTCAGACCTACCACATATGCACACTAAATGTCATATAAATCGATTAAGCCGCGTCGGAGGAGTTTGGCAACCAACTTTTAACGACACGAAAATTTTATATATTAGAAGAAGATAGTACGTCTAATATTCTAACAAAAATCCCACACGTGGAAACATATGCAATGTTTTCAGAACAAATGCAGGGTTTAATATAATTTCGCTGTAACGGTTATCACACGCTTGTCACACAAATTATCCAGCCTAAAACAAGGGATATCAAATCAAATTTAATCGAAATCACAGTGTCAAAAGTTGTACATTTTATAACCACTTCGGAAAAGGTTGAGCTTAGATCAATTATACGTCTAGATAGGCTGCGACAGCTGTGAATACCTCGAACAATTGAGGTTAACAGTTAACCTCTATTTTGAACAATGCACGCACACTAACACAAAGTGATATACTAATCATGAGTGTACAAGTGCGCTAAAGTGATAAACCTGGTCTGTTTTCATCGGTTGTCTAGCAGCAAGAGGCTCTAACTAGACGTATAACTTATTTAAGACGTTGAGCTTTAAGGAACATAACTGGCAAGAAACTCGTTGCAACTCTTTTAAATCAATATTTACAGTTTCCATCGTTTGACGAATTATTTTAATTACAATATAATATGTTAAACGATGCATCAAAAATACTACACATCAAATACTTAACGCCTCACAGAAAGCTAAATAAATTCAAATTCAAATATTTTTATTCAAAATAGGATGTGACATCACTTATTGAAAGTCAAAAAACTACCACCCATTCCAAAATGAATGCCTCAGACCTGAGAAGAATGGGCGCAACAAACTCAGCGGGCTTTTTTTTATCGAATAAATATGTTTACAAAATAATATTGTACAATTAAACTTATTATTTAATAGCCTGAGGGCGGTCACTCCATCCCCAATCTGTGGTATCATTAAGAAAGTCATTTATGTTATAGTAACCTTTACCACACAAACGTATTTTAACAATTCTTTTGAATAACTTAATACTTTTGTTTTCTGGGATCTTGTTGTAAAAGCATATACATCGCCCCACAAAAGACTTACTAACTCGACTTAGCCGAGTAGTAGGCATCATCAGTTTATGTCTGTTCCTGGTGTTAACATTATGGTTATGACAGTTTCTGGCAAATTCACTTATGTGCCTATGCACATACATTACATTATCAAGAATTTATAAATGTAAATTATAAAAAAACACAAGAGTTAATGAATGTAGTACCCACCTATATGTATCAATCCACCAGAAGTTAAAATTTAAACTTCCGAGATTTCAACATCGAACTAAACCAACGTAGAGTTAAAGTGTCACATAGTAAAACACACAAGCATGTTTGTAAGTATACCAAGTTCCAAGACATTCAAAAGTAGAAATAATTCTATTACAATTTTATAATAAATACAATGCAATTTCACAGGGATATATTCAACCAAAAACAAAGCAAGTCTCTGGAATTGTTTCCTGTCTAAGCGCCTCCTTATTCTCAAAGTTATTCCTCTCCGAAGAAAAATCTCCGGCAGATTAAAAAGAAACGCGCTCGTGTGTGAACACGACTGTATCTTCACCCGGAACAAAGAACGAGGAAATATTTTCTTGTAAAGCCTGAGTTCCAGTTGAAGCTTTAATATTTGAGATTTATATTGGTTTGGGTTAAATAGTTGAGTAAAGATTGTTATAAAGTCAGAAAAAGGAAGCAATATCAACTGAAAACTAAGCTGAAAAGTGAAAAAAACAACATTTACACAAAGGCTTGTGCTTAAATATATAATACGACAAAAGTGAAATTTCATTTTGTGAAATTTTCATTTGAATTAAAAAAAATATAATTTATATTACAATTATAAATGTATATAAAATATTATTCAGAAAAACGTTCGTCTAGCTGATCATGCTCTTATAATAACCATATTAATATTATCGTATTGGAAATTCAA